>MU223732.1:2024695-2041866 GCA_018584345.1 Thuja plicata | reverse complement strand
ATACGGTGCAATTTTACTCTCCTCTATTGCTGTCTCTTTTTCTTTGTATGTGCTCTTCTATGTTAAGTTTACAAGGTATTCTGAAACATTCTAGTTATAAGGTAACTATTTGATTACTTGCAAGTTTATTTTAAGGAAAGAACTAAGTTTTGTAAGTAATTTCAGAGAGCATACTGCTTTGTTTAAAGGATTTGATACAATAGATTTGAGGTGACAGGGAAACTTGTAAGGCAACTTACCTGAATTGTATGTGAACTGTAAGGCAGTTTACTGTGTTTTGTTTCAATGATATCTTAACTTATTTTGACTCTATAGCCCAAAGGATAGGCACTGGTTCAGAAAGAAGTCTGATAATCCATCTTTGTCTAAGTTGTTCCAATATATGAAAACCAAATCAATCAAAATACTTTGTTACTAAGAATAGATAAACTAAACTTGTTAAGGACCTATGTCAGCAGGACAGTGTCCATTATAGTGATTCCTTGGAGAATGAATCAACTAGGTTATCCCTCCTATAAATAAAAGGAAGAAGGATGAGAATCCTTGTATCACTGGTTATTGTTATGCTTACAGCCATGGTTTGTATGGTTATATCTTGCATCTGGTTATGCTTGGTTATTTGCAAGGTAATTCATAAGTTGGTTTAACAAAAGATACATAGCAAATCAGTGTCCACATCAACAAATACTGTGTAAACAACAATCTTAAGAGGTAAAACCTGCCTGAGTATTTGTGGAGCTCAAAACAAAGAAGGACCTTATCTAGTCCTTAGAAATTAGGCTTTTCTTGTCTCTGAATCAGTATTAGAAGGCATAGTGTTCGTGTAGTCATTTCAAGCACCTATGATTCATACAAGAAAAATCCCTAACACATTGGCTTGAGGGTGATAAGGGCTTGACTTCCTATGTCTTATATTTTATTCTTTCGTGAGATTTGTTATTATATTGGAAGTGAACCGGGCACCTTGGTCAGTTACAAGTTCTCTTAGTATTCCATATCTGATGAGAATCTCATCATACAAAAATTCTGCAACCTTATGGTCTCGGGAATGTTTCATATATTTTACTTTGACCCATTTGGTCAAATAATCAGTGCACACTAGGATGTAAGACTTCCCATTGGATGGAGGATCTATTGGACCAATGAAGTCCATGCCCCATTTGTCAAATGGATTTACCACCACCTATGGATTTAATTGCATTTCATCAGATCTAGGTGGTCGGCCCATTCTCTCACATTTGTCACATTTCCTTGTATAGTTGGCTGCATCCTTGTGAAGTGTACGCCAATAATATCCAGTTGTTAAAATATTTTGGGTTGTTATTTTTTCTGCAAAGTGTTCCCCACATGGTTCATTATGACAGGCATGGAGAATGTCATATGTCTCATCTTCTTGCACACAGCTGCGCATTACTTGATCAGGTCCAGTGTAAAATAGCATGTTATCAATCCAAGAGAAATTAAAGCTTTTCTCGACAAGCAGTGTCCTATCCTTGTAAGAAAAGTGTGTTGGCATTTTGTTTTCTACAAGGTAATTAGCTATGTTAGTATACCAAAGGCTTTGGACAGCAATATGAAACAAATTTTCATCTAGAAATGCATCATCTATCAGTGTAGTATCTTCTTCAGTATGGTGGATTCTTGATAGATAATCAGCTACTACATTTGCCTTGCCAGGCTTCTCAACTATAGTAATGCCAAATTATAGCAAAAGAAGAAGCCATCTTGCTAACCTACCTGTGATAGAAGGTTTTTTCATGAGATATTTTATTGTTGCATGGTCAATATAAACAAAAATAGGATAGCCATTTATGTAATGACGGAATTTGTTTAGAGAATAAACTACTACTAGTAATTCTTTCTCGGTTAGTGTATAGTTTAATTCTGGTCCATGGAGGCTTTTAATAATGTATTAAATTTCATTTTCTAGGTTACTAGACTTTTTTCCAAGGACAAAACCTATTGCGTAGTCTGAAGCATGTATATGAATGTGAAATGGAAAAGTTCAATTAGGACCCCTAAGTATGGGTGCAGTGGTCAACAGTTTCTTAAGCTGCAGGAAGGATTCATTACATTCCTTTGTCCAATTGAATTTGGCCTCTTTGGTAAGAAAAGTATACAAAGGACTAGCTATTTGACTAAAATTTTGGATAAACCTCCTATAGTAGCCAGCATGTCCTAGGAAAGACCTAACATATTTCTGCTTTGTAGGAATAGGTAATGTGAGAATTACCTCTATTTTCGTAGGATCTACCTGGATCCCAGCTTTGGAGATAAAATGTCCCAGTACTACACCTTCTTGCATCATCACAAAGCATTTATCACTGTTGAGAGACAAGTTGTGTTCCTAACATATGATTAGTACTCTTTCCAAATTCTTCAGGGCTTCCTCAAAGGTGACACCAAATGTAGTAAAGTCGTCTATATATATCTCTATACAATAATGTGATATGTCAGCAAAGATGTTGATTATAGCTCTATGGTGAAATAGAATAGACATATGTGCCCTAGGGGCATGTGAATGTAGTCTTCTCCTAATCTTCTGGAGCAATGTTGATTTGGTTGTAACCACTGTATCCATCCAGAAAGGAGAAATATTTCTTTCCAGCCAGAGTGTCCAGGACTTGATCAATAAAGGGTAAAGGAAAATGATCCTTCTTTGTAGCGTTATTCAACTCTCTGTAATCCACACATATTTTCCATTTCCCCCCTTTCTTAGGTACAATGACCAAAGGTGATACCCACTTGCTATTAGAGATTGGATAGATGAAACCAACATCTAGTAATTTGTGTAATTGACTTTTGACTATCACTCTCAATGCTAGATTTATCCTTCTTTGAGGCTGGCGTAGTGGTAAGCTGCCATCATTAATGTAGATCCTATGGGTGCAGAGTTTGGGGTTCAAACATAGCATGTCTCGATAATCCCAAGAAAATGCTCTCATGCTTACACAAGAGTTTTGTTAACAATGCCAATTGTGGGTGTAGCAACTTGTTGTTCACATGGAGATTGTGACCTGGGGAAATTTATACTATAGTTGTTAGCTCTACCATTGACATCTCAGGTACTGGGCTTGTAGCTACTTCACATGGTAACAATTGGCTAATTATCACAGGGCTTGCTAGAAAGACACAGTCTTCATAGGTACATAGTTGCAGAATAACACTTTCAAAAATATCTTTTGCTACTATACACTCATTGGTAAGAATACTCTATATTACATCATCTTACTCTTGCATTTTCACAAAAGAATTTCTATGCATCATCATAAGCTAAACAATAGAGTTGACCTCTTCTCCTTCATCCCCTAGTTCTGGCCAAATAGGATCTCTCAAGTCTAGCTAAGGCTAGGCAGGAGGATAGAGTGCTAGCTTCTTTAGTGCCTGACCATTTGAAATTGTCATACTTCCTGATCTGTAATTAATATTTGCATTAGTGTTGGGTAACCAAGGTCTCTGTAAGATGACTGGATAACTAGCAAAGTTTACTTTTGGTGATAAGATGAGAAAATCTGCAGGGTACTCCCATGAGTCTAAGGTGACTACCACATCTTTTGTAAGACCATCTAGAGTGATTTTTGAACTATCATCAAGTTGTAATATTGTTGGTGTTGTTCTCAAACCCTCTATACTTAGTCTGTGCATTGTATCTTTAGTCATTACATTTATGGTTCCTCCCAAATCAGCTAAAGCATTTTTAACAGATTGTTCGTTAATTATCAAACCTACTATTGGACTTCTAGGGGTCTAAATTTATTGGGTATAACTACCTTTTCCAACATGATATCAACGAGTTTCCCTATTACATGAACTGTTTGAGGGTCCTTCTTTTTCCTTCCAGGCTTTTTAAGGCATGCGTCCTTAATATCTTTCCCATAGATAGGAACATCTTTGATAGCTTGAAACAAAGGTATTTGGAAGTGCATATTCTTCAGCTGCTCAACAATGTCCAAAGACATTTCTTCTTGGGATATAGGCTTTTCTATTGTGAGCCTTTGTGGAAAAGGAGGGTCAACTGAGGTTTCAACACTAGTTTTGCTAGAGTTTTGAGTTGATTGGGTGGTATTTTGTAATGTAGCTTCTAGAAGAGGTGCTAGTACTGGAGGAGTGTCTGCAACTTCTATGATAATAGGATGTTTGGGTGTAGGTAGAGTAGTACCTAACCTCAAATGGATATCAGATATCTCTAGAGCATAGGCAGGATACTGTTGTGTATCAGTGGTATACATAGGCTACTGTTGTTGATTGCTATTTGGATTTGGTTGCAGTTGAGCGGGCAATTGGGTTTGCTTTGGATTGGGGCTAGTAACTGTAGGAGGTGGAATTATTGCAAGAGGTGGGACTGGCGGTGGCAGTTGTCAAAAAAAATGATTTTTGTTAGGCCACTGTGGAGGCCCCCTCCATTATTTATTTTGCTACCAATTTCCTTGCGGTGGTTGCCGTTGGTTTTTCTGGTTAGGCCACTATTTATTTTGCTAGTTAGGCCTCTGGTTACTTTTCTAGTTAGGCCACTAGTTATTCCAAGCTGGCTGAGAGTATTGAGGAGTATTCTGATAACTTTAGTTTTTCCATTGACTATTGTAAGGATTTGAAAATTTTAATGGGTCTTGAGGCATACCTCGTCTTGAAGAAAATGGTCAACGTTGAGCAATGAAGAACACTTTCTCATCATATCCTTCTATGTTCATGTGCTCAATAGGCAAATGTTGATTTTCCAAGTTTTCCACCAGCTTGCATCCATAATCTTTCTTTTGTTTACGGTAATGTGGACAATACTTAGCTAACTGCAATTCAGTTTCTGCATGTTTCTTCTTAGCAGTCATGTTGTCAAGATGTGTAGCAACACCATTAATGATGTCTTTCTTGAAATCTGCTATAAAATTAGATATGTCCAACTGAGAAATGCCTGAAATTCTCCCTTTAATGATTGTATTCTGATATCCTCTGCTTTTCTTCCCAGTTGATCTAGAGTAGTTGAGACAGATTTTCTTGAGGTCATCCCAAGAAGATTGGGATATGTCCCCACCAACCATGAGGTCAATGTTAGAATAGTCCCACAAGATAACTGAGAGAGGGGGGAGGTGAATATGTTATTAGCTTATTTGATTATTTAACCTTATTAACTCCATAATATAATAAATCAAATGTACATTCAAATAACACAATAGCTAACAACACTATTTGATTACAGGGAAACCAAATGGTAAAAATCCTGGTGGGAATTAGTTCCCACAATGAACTATACTTGTTTATAGTAATCCCTGTTAGAAGATATTTTAACCCTATTAGGAGTTGTACTTTACAATGCAATAAGTATAGTGACATGGTTAAGGGTCAGACCCTGTTAGGATTCTTCTACAAATAACCCTATTAGGGGTGGTGGACTCACTGTCCAAAAGCTCACTGCTTAATGGTGAAGGCTACAACCTTTTGAAGAAAAGATATGCACTATATCTAATGATGAACTATAGAGTAGACCTCCTATGTTAATCAGTTCCAATTTATTGTAATCTTCTACTACTTCTTCACATAGACCCTTGATGAATGAAATACAACTGATATTCTACTCTGTACATTTTCTGTCTCTTTCCGTATCATTCACACTTAGTGTATCACAAATGACTTGCTATAAGTATCTTCCTCAAAGTATGAGATCATGGGACCTGTTAGAGAACTCTTCATAACATCCTTGTTGGCTTTACTAATCATGCAAGCATAATTACAACCACAGAAATATAAACTGAATAGACGCGATGCTTCACTAAGTCGGCCTCACCAAATTAACTCTAACTTTGCAATCTTCTTGAAACACATTCGGCACCTTTAGATAACTATCTTCAACTCATAACTAATCTTGAATAAACACACACATATCTTGAAGATAGGTGCAACTCAAGAACCAATGCAAATATGTTGACTCTGTGCAGATACACTCAAGAAATTGCAACTGTCACTAACATAATTACACAACACAACTAAAACTTCATATCTGAGTCTGTGTGTTTGAACATAACATAATAAACATGTCTACAATGTGAATATATCCACGCAAGGCTTGATATCATCATTCTAATAAGTACATACATAATCACTACTGTATATTATATGTTGTCATCGTTGATAAACATACAATCAACTAGTTGCCATAAGTAAATCTCCAACAATCTCCCCCTTTGATATTGATGGCAACATATGATATTAACAACATCTTTAGCACATGGTGTCTTCTTTCTTTTACAATCTTTTTAATATCCTCATCAAAGATTCCTCTACACTGCTTCAGTTCTTCTGACAATTTTTACACTCCCCCAAAGTATATGCTCCCCCTTACTATATACTCATTCTTTGACATCAATGGCAAAGGGTGCCATAAGAAATTAGGCATAGGTACTACTCCAGAAGTAGAGTATTGAACCATTCATCAGTCACTATGGATTGATGTTCTTGCTACTTTATGTAATTAGACTCAGGAGAGGGAATTACTCCCAACTTCTCCCTGAGATACTCAAAATTATCTTTTGATAAAGGCTTTCTGAAGATATCTGCCAACTGTTCTTTGGTTCTCACATAATCCAATTTGAATTCATTAGTTGCAGCTTTTTCTCTAAGAAAATGGTATTTGATCTCAATGTGCTTTGTCTTTGCATGCATCATAGGATTCTTGGACATGTTGATAGTGCTAGTGTTATCACAGTGAATAACAATAGGATAATCAACCTGTATTCCAAAATCTTTAACCATCTACTTGATCCAAACCATTGTTGAACAATTTAATGCTGCTGCAACATATTCAGCTTCTGCTGTCGAATGTGAGATATAATTTTGCTTCTTTCTTACCTAAGAAACCAACCTATCTCTAAGAAATACTGCTCCTCCAGAAGTACTCTTCTTGTCATCAATGCAACCTGCCTAATCTGCATCTATATACACATGAAGTTGTATATTCTCTGATTTAGGATACCATAAACCATAGTCTATAGTTCCCTTTAGATATATAAATATCTTTTTAATTGCCATTAGGTGATTCTGTTTTGGTTTAGCTACAAATCTACCAACAATGCCAACTGCATTAGATATGTCTGGTCTAGATTGAGTAAGATATATAAGTTTTCCAATCATAGACTTGTACAATGTCTTGTCAACTTCTTTGGAATCATCTTCTTTAGAAAGCTTGCTTCCTGTTATCATGGGAGTTCACACTGGTTTACAGTCTTCCATCTTGAAAGTCTTCAATATTTCCTTCACATATTTGGACTAATTTATGAATATTCCTTTATCTGTCTATTTTGCATTCAATCCCAAAAAGTATTTTATAGGACCAATCATGCTCTTCTCAAATTCATTCTACATTTCTTTTGCAAATTCTGTACTAAGCTTGTCATTTCCCCCAAAGATAATGTCATCAATAAATATGGCAACAAGTAGTAGTCCATCAGGTGTCTCTCTTATAAATAAGTTGGAATCTACTGCTCCTTTCTTGAAACCAATCTTGGTGAGGTAACCATCTAGTCTCTCATACCAATCTCTTGGGGCCTATCTGAGTCCATACAATTCTTTCTTCAATCTGCATACCATGTCTGGTTTATCTGATAGATTAAATCCTTCAGGGTGTTCTATGTAGACTTCTTCCTTCAAGTCACCATTCAAAAAGGCTGATTTGACATCCATCTGATACACTTTAAAATCTTTGAATGTTGCATATGAAAAGAATAACTTAATGGCTTCTAGTCTACTCATAGGGGCAAATTTGTCAGTATAATCTATCCCTTCCCTTTGTGCATATCCTTTACACACTAGTCTTGCTTTTTTTTTTACCACTGTACCATCTTCATTCATCTTATTCATGAATACCCACTTTGGTCCAATCACATTTTTGTCACTAGGTTTGGGAACCAATTCCCATGTGTCATTTTTGATTATTTGATCTAATTCTTCTTTCATTGCTTTCTTCCAATTAGAGTCCTTGCAAGCATCTTCAACATTTAAAGGTTCAATCTTTGAGAGTAAACATACCTCTTCATCTACTGATAGACTTTTTTCTTTTGATCTGGTCAAGGCTCTACTACTTTGATCTGCAATGATGTCATCCTTTGGATGGTATCTGGATGTGAATTTCGGAACTTTTTGTATGACATCCTCATCAGTAACTTCAGATAATTCTTTGCTTGATTCGGGTTCATTACATGATACATCAATTCAATCAAACATTTCTTCAATAATAGTGTCTTTACTGCTGGGTCTAGGCTCATCCTCAATCATGGGTGCATATGCATAGTATCTTCCTTGAACCATGAACTTTTCATCAATCTTTACATGAGAGATTTCAATTATCTTCTTTAATCTCAAATTGAAACATTTGTAAGCTTTTCTTTTAGTAGAGTAACCAAGGAAAATACCTTCATCACTTCTAGCATCAAACTTACCAACACCATCATCTCTCTTGATGTAGCACTTTCTGCCAAAGATTATGAAGTATTTCACTGTAGGTACATTACCAAACCAAAGTTATTTCACTATAGGTACATTACCAAACCAAAGTTAATAAGGTTTTTTGTCCATGCCTGGCCTTAGTTGTCTTATGTTGATAGTATAGATTGTTGTATTGACTGCACCTCTCTAATAGGTGTGCACAACTTTTCCTTCAATCATCATAGTGTGTGATGTATCAAGTATGATCTTGTTCCTTCTCTCTGCTATCCCATTTTTCTATGGGTTTCTGGGTGCATGCAAATATCTTTTGATTCCATTTTCTTCACAGTACTCATAAAACTGGTCAGAGGTGAATTCTCCTCCTCTATCTGATCTCAGACACTTTAGTTTTAATCCAGATTCATTCTCAACTTTCACTTTGAATATTTTGAACTTCTCAAAGGCTTAAGACTTCTCTTTTAAGAATGCAACCCACATCATCCTTGAAAATTCATCAACAAACAAAATGAAATACCTTTCTCCGTAGTATGATCTTGTTTGAGGAGGACCACATAAATCTGTATGCCCTAGGTCTAGCTTGTTCTCAGCTGAGTTTTTCTTGCTTCTGAAAGACCTCCTTAGATTCTTTTCCATAACACATTCCCTGCATATTGTGTCTACTGTTATTTCATACTAGGAAGATCTCTAACTATTTTGACACTTCTTATCTTTACTATATTATCAAAGTTGATATGAAAAAGTCTCTTGTGCCATAACCATCTATCATCCCCTTTTGTAACAAAACAACTTACATCAAAATTGAGCTAGAAAACATTACCTTTTGTTTTTGATCCTGATGTAATCATGTCTCCATCTTTGTTTCTAATGATGCATTTGTTGTATTTGATTTCCAAATGATAACCTTTGTCAAGTAGCTATCCAACACTTAGTAGATTGTGATGTAGTCCATCAACATGCAAAACATCATCTATCTTATTCTTTCCATCCAGGGTGATGGATCCTCTGCCTATGATAGGTTTGCGAGTGTTATCTCCAAATATAGCCATACCACCTTTGTAATTTTATAGATGAAAAAATCTGTCTTCATCACCTATCATGTGGTGAGAACAACCATTGTCAATGATCCAATCACTTCTGATGTCTACTTTGGAAATTAGGGCTAACTCCTGTGCTTCTTTGTCATCTTCAATGTCCATATCCTCAAGAAATTTTTCTGTATCTTTAAGGGAAATGAATCCAATTTAATCTTCTCTTGAATCTTCATTAGTTACACCTTCTTCAGCATGATAACATTCCTTTCTGTATTTAGGTTTATAATTAGGTCTGAATTTTTTTACTCGTATAGGACACTTGGATGCAAAGTGGCCAATCTTGTTGCATGAAAAACATTTGAATGGAAGTTGTCCTTCATATTTCCCTTTGCCTTTCTTTTCTCTTTTAGAAATCATAGCTATGATTTCTTCCAGTTCTTCATCAACATCTTCTTTCTCATTATTGCTAGAGATGTGAGATTTCTTACCATGGACTGATGCTTTGAAGGTTGTTTCACTTTTTGGTTCAGTCTTCAATCTTGATATCTCAAATGCAGAGATTTTACTGATCAAAGTCTCTCTTTTGAAGTCTTGTGATAATTGCATAGTTTCCTCAAGAATACCGATCTTGTTCTCATAGTCTGATGTTAGAGTAGTCAACAACTTATCCATTATATTTTATTCTGATATTTATCCACCATTTTTTTTATTACAGAAACTGCTTCATTTATCCTTTGATTGTAGGCTCTAATGTTCTCTTCAAGTAACATCTCAAGACTGTTGTATTTCTTTTTCCATGTCTTCTTGCATGCATTCTTAGCTTGAATATCTCGTTCAAACATGTCTTCTAAATACTTCCATATAGTGTATGCCTTGTCTAATTTCTTGATCTCATAAAATTCACTGTCAGATATGGCACTTATAAGGGCTTCTTTGGCAATTGCATTAGATGTGAATGTTTCCTTTTGTTTGCTAGTAGCATCATATTTTGATAGAACTTTAAGTGAGGGAATAACAACTTCTTGTGTAGCTATCTCAAAGATGTCAAAACCAACACATTGTAGATGTGTTATCATTTTAATCTTCCAATCCAAATAATTCTCTCCATCAAACTTAGGACTCTCTTTTCTGAAGTATGCCATCTGATCTACCTTAAGATGTTAGGCTTTCTCCTCAAGGCACTTGGCTCTGATACCAATTGTTAGAATAGTCCCACAGGATAACTAAGAGGGGGGGTGAGTCAGTTATCATCTTATTTGATTCTTTAATCTTATTAAATCCAGAATATAATAAAGCAAATGCACACTCAAATAACACAATAGATAACAACACTATTTGATTACAGGGAAACCAAATGGTAAAAATCCTGGTGGGAATTAGTACCCACAATGGACTATACTTGTTTATAGTAATCCCTATTAGAAGATATTTCAACCCTGTTATGAGTTGTACTTTACAATGCAATAAGTATAGTGACCTAGTTAAGGGTTGGACCCTGTTAGGAGTCTTTTACAAATAACCCTATTAGGAGTGGTGGATTCACTGTCCAAAAGCTCACTGCTTAATGGTGAAGGATACAACCTTCTGAAGAACAAATATGCACTATATCTGATGATGAAATATAGAGTAGACCTTCTATCTTGATTAGTTCCAATGTATTGTAATCTTCTACTGCTTCTTCACATAGACCCTTGATGAATCAAACACAAATGATATTCTACTCTGTAAATTTTCTATCTCTTTCTGTATCATTCACACTTAGCATATCACAAATGACTTGCTATAAGTATCTTCCTCAAAGTATGAGATCATGGAACCTGTTAGACAAATCTTCATAACATCCTTGTCAACTTTACTAATCACGGAAGCATAATTACAACCACACAAATATAAACTAAATAGACACGATACTTCACTAAGTCAGCCTCACCAAATTAACTCTAACTTTGCAATCTTCTTGAAACACATTTGGTGCCTTTAGATAACTATATTCAACTCATAACTAATCATGAATAAACACACGCATATCCCAAAGATAGGCGCAACTCAAGAACCAATTCAAATACATTGGCTATGTGCAGATACACTCCAGAAACTATAACTTCCACTAACAGAATTACACAAGACAACTGAAACTTCATATCTAAGTCTTCATGTATGAACATAACATACTAAACATGTTTACAACCTCAATATATCCACGCAAGGCTTGATATCATCATTTTGATAAGTACATATAGAATCACTACTATATATTATATGTTGTCATCAATGAAAAACATACAATCAACTAGCTGCCATAAGTAAATCTCCAACAGTCCAATGCTTCCAAATAGCTATCATTCACTCCTCTCAAAAAGACTACTTTCTGTGAATGCTCCACCAGAACATGTTGGGGATTCTTCTGCATGGTGTATAAAAAATGTGAAACATAGTCCTCAAAAGTTTCATCCTCCTTCTGTGACATTCTAAAAATGTTGTATCCCCTCGGGTCACTCCCCTTGCAATATTCTTTGTATTTCTACAGAAACAGAGTCTGCATCTCATCCCATGTGTCTGCTGCATTTTCTCCTAGGCCCATGAACCATCGTATGGCCAACTCCTTTAGTGTTGCTAGAAACAACTTGAGTTTATGGGCATTAGTGTTATAGTCAAAGCTACGACAGAGGATGTTGAACTTGAACAAAAAGGTTTCAAGATCTTTAGTTATCAACCCATAAAACTTTGTAAGTGCAACAGAGGTTATATTTTTGAGATTGGCATTGTTTATAAGGCTCGGTAGAGGAAACGGGAAAGTAGGTTTTGTTATTACTAGAGGTATTGGGAGTTGGTGTTGCTGTTGGAAAGGAATATTAGCGATAGAATTGTTAACAAAAGGTGCATTTGGGTCAGAATTATCAAGAAATTTGGCCAAGATTTCAACAAAAGGCCGAAGACCACTTATATCAAAACATTCTGCTCCAGCGGAAGATGCTGCAAGAAACTCGGGACTTGCGTCACCAAATGAAACTCAAATTCTTTAGCTTTCTCATTCAGATTCATAGGTTCTCTTGGAAAAAATCTACCATATTCATCTCTTCTTCTTCCCCTTTGATGAATGCAAATTAATTCTCCACAATGGTGAAGAAAATTTAGGACCACAATCCACCAAACTAGCTAAAAGAATGAAAAATGACTTAGAAAGTTTCTTAACTTGACACCATCCCTGACAACAGTGCCAAAAATGAACTGCCTCACAATAGGTTCTTATTAATCATGCCCAAAGCCTCTCTTAGGAATAGTTTATTCAATCTAAGGATCACTTCTCTCACCATGAGGTGCATTTAGTTTGTCAACGCGAGGAAGTATACTTGAAATGGTACAGCACAGTATGTGCACTAAGTTCCTTAAAGAGCCACTCTACCTATGCTGCAGGAAAGGAAATAAACTTAATCCTTACTAAAATGAATGCTAAAACTTGCAAACTCTACTTAAACTTATTCTTTCAACCTAGAGCATTCACTATAACTATCCTTCCAGGTCCTGCAGGAACATTCACAAAGTACAATGCTGCAGGAAGAATTTGTAATCTTATATCTAGAATGCTGGAAATGAGGAAAGTAAATCTATTCTACTTCTACTCTAATCCACCTACCAAGTGGGCCCCCTTGGTTGACTTCTACTAATCTATGAACATAGAATATGAAACAAAAGTTACTTCATTATCTTTCAAAACTGATTACATGAGAATGATACATGAAACTGAAAATGAACTTGTTGTGCAAGATACAATCAGAAAATTGTATTACTAAAAATATTTGAACTTACAAACTATAAATCTCATCCTTATAAATAGATGATTGACTTTCTGTTGGAGATTTGAAACTGAGCAGTTGATTGATTGTATGTTTGTCATTGATGACAACATATAATACACAGTAGTAATTCTGTATGTACTTATCAGAATGATCATATGAAGACTTGCGTGGATAGATACATGTTTTTGACATGTTTATTATGTTATTTTTAGACACGTAGACCCAGATATGATGTTTCAGTAAAGTTATATAATTCTGTTATTGGTAGTTACAGTTCTGGAAGTGTAACGGTTTAGGGCCGACATATATCACATGTTTCTTGAGTTGCGCTTATCTTCTATATGTGTGTGTGTATATTCATGATTAGTTATGAGTTTATGATATATATTAATCCAAAGGCACCAAACGTGTTTCAAGAAGATTGAAAAGTTATAGTTAAATTGGTGAGGCCGACTTAGTGAAGCATCGCGTCTATTCGGTTTATACTTACGCGATTGTAATAATTATTGCGTGCTTAGTAGAGCCAACAAGGATGTTATGAAGAGTTTTCTTATAGGTCTCATGATCTCATACTTTGAGGAAGATACTTATAGAAAGTCAAAGGTGACACGCTAAGAGTGAATGATATGAAAAGATAAGAAAGATGTACAGAGCAGATTATTAGAGTTGGTTCATTCATGAAGAGTCTATGTGAAGAAGAAGTGAAAGATTACAATACACTGGAACTGATCAATAAATTAAGTCTACTCTATAGTTTATCATCAGATATAGTGCATATCTATTATACAGAAGGTTGTAGCCTTCACCATCAAGTAGAGAGCTTTTGGACAGTGAGTCCACCACCCCTAACAAGGTTATTTATAAAAGACTCCTAACAAGGTCTGACCCTTAACTAGGTCACTATACTTATTGCATTGTAATGTACAACTCCTAATAGGGTTTAAATATCTTCTAACATGGATTACTACAAACAAGTATAGTTTATTGTGGGTGCTAATTCCCAACGGGGTTTTTACCATTTGGTTTCCTCGTAATCAAATTGTGTGTTGAGTACAGTGTTATCAGATTAAGCATTTAATTTGTTGTATTCTTAAGTTAAAGAAGTAAAAATAACTAAAGTTACTGATAAATGATTCACCCCCCCCCTTTCAGTTATCCTTTAAGACTATTCTAACTATTGGTATCAGAGCCAAGTGCCTTGGATAAGAATCCTAACAGCTTAAGGTAGATCAGATATCTTACTTCAGAAAAGAAAGCCCTAAGTTTGATGGAGAAAATTATCTGGATTGGAAAAACAAAATGATAACACATCTACAGTGTATTGGATTTGAGATCTTTGAAATTGTTACACAAGAGGTTGCAATTCCATCTCTAAAAGACCTTGCAAAGGATGATGCTACTAACAGACAAAAGGATATATTTACACATAATGCTATTGCTAAAGAAGCCCTAATCAACACCTTATCTGACAGTGAATTTTTTGAAGTCAAGAAGATTGATAGAGCATATACCATATGGAAATATTTAGAAGATATGTTTGTTCAGGAGATATTCAAGCAAAGAATGCACGCAGGAAGACATAGAAAAAGAAATATAACAGTCTTGAGATGTTACCTGAAGAGAATATTAGAGCTTATAGTAAGAGGATAAATGAAGCAGTCTCTGGAATCAGAAACAATGGTGGAGAAATATCAGAAGAAGATATAATGGACAAGTTGCTAACCACTTTAACATCAAACTATGAAAACAAGATCAATATTCTAGAGGAAACCATGCAATTCTCACAACACTTCAAGAGAGAGACCTTGATCAGCAAAATCATTGCATTTGAGATATCAAGATTGAAGACTGAACCTAAAAGTGAAACTTCTTTCAAAGCCTCAGTCCACGGTAAGAAATCCTTACAAATTTCTAGTCATAATGAGAAAGAAGAAGTTGATGAAGAACTAGAAGAAATCATTGCTATGATTGCTAGAAGAGAAAATAAAGGTAAAGGAAAAAATGAAGGATATCTTCCATTCAAATGTTTTTCATGTAACAAGATTGGTTACTGTAATGCCCAAAAAAAAAATAATCAGGCAAAAACACAACAACCAAAATTTCTAATTTATAATATAGTACGATCTACCCTAAGAATTTCTAAAGATTAAATCTATTATACCGCAGAAAGAATTTAACCATTAAACAAATAAACCCATACTTAGCTAAAGTGAATTAAAAATTTACATTATCTTTCCTGATCATTTAATGTTAAAAATGGTAATTTGATTAGTACCCAATTTTATATTATTAGTTATTCCATTTAGGTAAATAACTTTAATTTAATCACATTAATTTTGTGTAGAAGTGAAATTAATAAATTAAGAGAATTTATCAAAATAGCTATACTAGTAATATAATTAAAAATCAATAAAAGATATTTTATTCTTAAGATTCCTTGTTTGCTAAATTCGTACCTATATATAAATATAGAAAGAACATTATTTAAAACATGGAAATGACAAAACACATCAAGAAGAAAAACTATCATCATATTAACTATAACATTATCGACATAAGAAGAAGAAAAAAGATTAATTAAAATCATCTAAAAGATCCTCTCATGGTTATATATATATCAGTAACATAAAGAAAATAATGTTACAACAATCTAAACTATTCCTTCTAAACTTAATCAAATTATAATCACTAATTAATCCATGTTTTTAAACAAAAGACACTAGAACTAAAGTTAAAGAAAATTATATTTAATACTAAATGAGCCCTCCAAACCCTAATTTGAAATTAGGGTTTGGGGCCCAATAAATACTTCTACAAACCCTAGATCCCCACTATTCTTCCCACTCTCTTCTCTTCTGCAGTATTTTTTTTTTTTTTTTGCTTCTCCTTATGTTGATATGTGCAGATCAGAGATGGAAGGAAGTTGTTTCTAAAGCTAAGAGGGTTGAGGAATAGCACAACATGAGATCTCTTTTCTTTCCATAAGAGAGTCTCTACCGTGTTACAAAAACTCACCCGTCTGCTGGCATGTGAGTGGGGAGTGTTCATCTTTAGTTAATAAAGATGAACATCTACAGATCTGTTATACAGATCGATCTCCTCTTGGTTTTAATGTATCTATACTTTGTTTCAATAAAATCACCATTTCAATGGCGGCAGAGGCTACTGGCTGTCTTTATTTCTTTTTTTTGCAAATTTTCTTTAGTAATATGGTTCACTGTTTGAACCAGAGATTTGGGTCTGTAATACCCAATTTCGATTTTAAATATGCAAGTATTTGTTTTGATGAAAATTATCAGACATTGAAGGAATCATATTGGGGGTTTATTTTCTTATCTCCCCCCGACTGGAAACCTCCCCCCGGCTGCGCGGTTTATTTGAAGAGAAATGTGCCACAGCAGTGACAATAGTCACTGCCGTGACACAGTCACAGCAGTGACTTTGCCACTGCTGTGGCGCGTATGGAGAAGAAAAAGGGTATCGTCCCTAAGCCGGATACCTATGGAAAACAACAAGTTTTAATTTTTAAATGCCAGTTTATATATATGATATGTCTATTACATTATGAATAGCTAGCATCGCATCATGTGTAATATGGATATTATTATCCAATACATAAAATCGTTTTAAATAAAAGCTGAATAGATTATCATTTTTTTTTATTTATCTGCCTTTGTAATATATTATGATATGATATGTTATACTTAAACTATGTTTATTGTATAATATATAATATGATAATATATAATGCGATAATGTTGAAAGCAGAGGCATTGTGTCGAACAGTTAGTATGAAACCGCAATAATGTTGAACTCACATTTTATGAGCGTAGCATCTGTTATGGTTATTGCGATGTTTGGAAATTTTTCAAATAGAACAACCATTACACTGTCTGAACTTTGCATTATGGTT
>MU223732.1:1993081-2009195 GCA_018584345.1 Thuja plicata | reverse complement strand
TCTATGATTGGTAAACTCATTTATCTAACTCAATCTAGACCTGACATATCTAATGCAGTTGGCATTGTTGGAAGATTTGCAGCTGAACCCAAGCAGAGTCACCTAATGGCAGTCAAGAGGATATTCAAATATCTAAAGGGAACTATAGACTATGGTTTATGGTATCCTAAATCAGAAAATATAAAGTTTCATGTGTATACAGATGTAGATTGGGCAGGATGTATTGATGATAGGAAGAGCACTTCAGGAGGAGCAGTATTCCTTGGAGATAGGTTGGTTTCTTGGATAAGAAAGAAACAAAACTATATTTCTCAGTCAACAATAGAAGCTGAATATGTTCCAGCAGCACTAAATTGTTCAACCATGGTTTGGATCAAGCAGATGGTTAAATAATTTGGCATTCAAGTTGATTATCCTATTGTTATTCATTTTGATAATACTAGCACTATCAACATGTCTAAGAACCTTGTGATGCACGCAAAGAAAAAACACATAGAGATCAAGTACCATTTCTTAAGAGAAAAGGTTGCAGTCAGAGAAGTAAAATTGGACTATGTGAACACCAAAGAACAGTTGGCAGATATTTTCACAAAGCCCTTATCAAAGGATACTTTTGAATATCTCAGGGAGAAAATGGGAGTAATTCCCTCTCCTAAGTTTTTTTAGAAGAAGCAACAAAGACATCAGTCATTAAGTGACTAGTGAATGGTTGACTACTCTACTTCTGGAGTAGTACCTGTAACTAAAAGACTATGGCACCCTTGTCCATTGATTTCAAAGGGGGAGTATATAGTAAGGAGGAGTATGTACTAAGGGGGAGCATATACTCTGGGGGAGTATATACATGGAACAAAAACACAGACAGAGGAACTGCAGCAATTTAGAGAAATATTTGATCGGGATATGGAGAAGATTGTAAAGGAAAGAGGAAACCATGAATAGAGGATGTTTTTGATATCATATGTTGCCATCAATATCAAAGGGGGAGATTGTTGGAGATTTGATTCTGAGAAGTTGATTGATTATATGTTTGTCATTGATGACAACATATAATACACAGTAGTAATTTTGTATGTACTTATCAGAATGATCATATGAAGACTTGCATGGATAGATACATGTTTTTGACATGTTTATTATGTTATGTTCATACATGCAGACCCAGATATGATGTTTCAGTAAAGTTATGTAATTCTGTTATTGGTAGTTACAGTTATGGAAGTGTAACAGTTTAGGGTGGACGTCTATCACATGTTTCTTGAGTTACGCCTGTCTTCTATATATGTGTGTGTATATTCATGATTAGTTATGAATTGATGATATTGATCCAAAGGCGCCAAACTTGTTTCAAGAAGATTGCAAAGTTATAGTTAAATTGGTGAGGTCGACTTAGTGAAGAGTTGCATCTATTTGATTTATACTTGCATGATTGTAATAATGCTTGCGTGCTTAGTAGAGCTGACAAGGATGTTATGAAGAGTTTTCTTATAGGTCCCATGATCTCATACTTTGAGGAAGATACTTATAGCAAGTCAAAGGTGACACGCTAAGAGTGAATGATACAAAAAGATAAGAAAGATGTACAAAGAAGATTATCAGAGTTGGTTCATTCATGAAGAGTATATGTGAAGAAGAAGTGAAAGATTGCAATACACTGGAATTGATCAAGACAACAGGTCTACTCTACATTTCATCATCAGATATAGTGCATATCTGTTATACAGGAGTTTGTAGCCTTCACCATCAAGTAGTGAGCTTTTGGACAGTGAGTCCACCACCCCTAAGAAGGTTATTTGTAAAAGACTCCTAACAGGGTTCAACCCTTAACCAGGTCACTATACTTATTGCATTATAATGTACAACTCCTAACAGGGTTGAAATATCTTCTAACAAGGATTATTAAAAACAAGTATAGTTTATTTTGGGTGCTAATTCCAACCAGGGTTTTTACCATTTGGTTTCCCCGTAATCAAATTGTGTGTTGAGTACTGTGTTATCTGATTAAGCATTTAATTTTTTGTATTCTTAAGTTAAAGAAGTAAAAAGAACTAAAGTTACTGATAACTAATTCAACCCCCTCTCAGTTATCCTTTAAGACTATTCTAATACTTTCTTATTCTGAAACAGAAAAGGGAACTATCTAACTAAAACTGCGCCAAAGAGAAAAAATAGGAAATACAACAACCCACGACATATGCAATGAAGTCTAGGTGACCAAGTCAACATGCTGGGAATACAAAGGGAATATTGTACAGCTACATTCATGCATATCTGAAACAATGGCTCATGATTTGTGATAGTCGTGTCTTCTAATGCCATGATGGCTTATCCATTCAAAGCTAGTCTTTAATGTCATCCTTCAATGTTCTCGACCACTCCCAACGAATCCTACTTCCTCGCAGGATTAGTTATCATGCAAAATACATTCATACAAGTAGCTTATTCAAATTAATCTAAATGTTAGAATAGAAATTTTTATTATTATATGAAATACTACAACATATATATAATATTGGCATAATATGACATATCCATTCCACCCATGGTTTAATGGTTCTATCTGTACTTGACATAAGTTCAACTGACTAAAAGTTCACAATTTTTTTGTTAATACTTAAAAACATAGTATAAGGATTAATATAATAAAGACAGTAAAATAGTCTCATCATTTTCCCTTTGGCAAGCTGAATACTTGTCCTCAAGCATTACATCTTCTGGTAGTTGCTCTGAAATCTCCAACCTCTGTTCTCCCTCTCCTTTGGCTTTTGAAGGTGTAGTAGAACCCCCTTGTTTTCCCCCAGACATCTACTATGTGATTTTCCTATAGTCAATCAAGTCTGTTAGTATTGATGTCATACAGGGGCAAGAGGAGCATCGGTGGCTGCATGGTGAGTGGACACCAGAGTTCTTGTCTAGTTTGCCTTCCCAACTACATGTATTTTGGTACTCTTTGAATAGATGCTTGGAGGTTGATAGGACTGTCTGGCTCAGATTTTTTCAATGCCTCGGATAACCTACCCCATCTACTTCTGGCTCCATCCAAGGCTCTCTGGAAGACAAAGTAAGTCAAACCATCATATTCTGCATAGACATCTATACGAATCCCAAAAAATTTATCCCTTGTTTCCTCCTTAATTTTTCCATGAGTCAAATTGAGCCAATCTCTTAGGAGTATATCTGGCTTGCTTCTTTTTTCTCTTAATGGTAATGAATCTATTTTCTCCTGTTCCCTATATTTTTCTAACTATCTATCATAGTTGGCCTCATTATACATCCAGGACATTAATTCCCTTAGGTGTATATCCCCCATGTAGAGTAGAGCATTCCACTCAGTCTCAATTGGGATAATGAAGTTATGCATGTATAGTTCACAAAGTAGATTTTGTTTCCATGAGGGAAGAGTCTGGTAAAGGCCATAAAATTCTTGGGCTAACTTGAAATTAGAGTCTATATCTTTAATTTTCATCATTAGCTAGAACAAGAGGAACTGTTCTTTCAAATAGATGGTATAAACCCTAGGAGCTGGCCTACATGCAATTATTTGATCAGCCAATTTGAGGGCATGATCCATCTTTTACTTTTGCTTAGCCAATTGTTCTTTCAATTCTACAATTTCTTCCCCTTGCCTGGTTATTATTATCTTCAGTTTCTTCTTATCCTCTCCCCATAAATTTGTTGTTAGAACATACTTATTATGCAATCCAAAGAGAAGCGTTTTCAAGGTGATTGGGCAAAAATCTTCTGCCTGATTTATTTGCCTCCTTTGTTCCTTCCAAGACTACTCTAAGAAACTTATTAACCAAGTTCTATTGTAGGGTGCTAAGGTAGTTTCTACATAGGATGAATGATGTATTGCTGAGGCATTCTCCTTGTTAATGTCTGGAATATCCTGATGGATTTCCTGGGGAATGATTTGGTAAACATTGGGTTTAGCTTCATAAGTTTCTGCTGAATGTGGTGGAAGGTCTGGAACTCTAGACTGATTTGGGGAATCATCTAGAATAATTTTCACATTGGGTTGTTCATCAAATTTCAAAGGAGAAGTGGGTTAGGTTTTGGAGGATGCTCCAAGGAGCTATCCTCTCATTCTCAGACTCCTTCACACAGGTGTTTCTACAATTTCTATAGCCTTTTTCTTAGTAGCCTTCTTCGATTTCTCTTCTACAGGAATAGCTACTGCAGGATCCAAATTCCTTTTCTTCCCCTTCGAAGAAGTAGGGATTTGTGGTTTGGCTACAGGAACTGAAGGTTCTTCCTCTAATATTCATTTTCCTTTAGTTAGGGATGAAGTAGGTACATTTCTCTCATGAGATGGTAAGAGCACATTTTCTTGAAGATTTATGGTTTTTGCCCCTTGGGTATCTTGTTCAATGGCTGGGTCAGTTGGTATTGCATTATCATGACCAATTTGTACATTAGGGTTAACCTGTGGTTGTAGGGTTTTGTGCTTGACAAACTCTGACCATGCCATGGGAGAGGCATCCCTAAGAGATATTTCTATTAACAATTTATATAGGGCATGGTGGGTGACAGAATTTGTATTTCCTTTTTGGGTCTCCTTAGCACTAATGCATAGCATATTGTATAATAAATTTGGAACATTTACTTGTAGATTATGCCTTACATAACTCAGTAATTTGAAATGATGTGCATTCAAATTGGAAAATTTGCCTTCACATGTAAAATACCTGATGATATGCGTAAACAACTCATTATATGACTAAGGGATAAAAATTCTTTTGCACTCTTGTTTGGTAATCTCCAATGGAGGGTCACCTAGTAGGGTAAACTGGGCCCTAGCTGATCTTGCATCATGCACATTGTGGTAATGTTCCTCAACCATTGGTAATCTAGTAACTTCTACTATCCACTCCTTTGTTGTGACCACTGTCAATCCCCATGCAGTTTCTTTCCCTTCTTCAAATGTACATGCAAATTCAGCTGCCGAGTCCTCATCAAATTATGTTAACCTTAAGAAGTATCCTAGCCAGCCACATGCATTACATCTTCTTATAGCTTCAACATCTAAAAGTAGCACACCATGTACTACCAACTTGTGTCTCTGTAACTAGCCTCCTATCTGTGCTTGCCAATTTTCAATTTGTCTACCCTTGTAGAAGATAAATGCCCTATTCCTTGAATATCAGACTACTTTTTTTTGAAAAACTATGGGCTTCCTTCTGAATTCCTTTGTTAGACTTAGTATGAAAAATAGTGATGTATTTTAACAAGATAAATTATAGTCTTTACTATGGGTTTCCACTTAACTTAATTATAAGTCACATCAAGTCTGACAATCATGGAGGATTCGGGAATAAAGGTATGGCAGTTGTGTGATATAGCACTAGAACTTTAATGAGACAAGGCTAAGTACAGATTTGAGGTGACATAAAATATTTTCAGCATAAATAGAAATGACAATTTGGAATTAATACACTTCCCCCCCTACATAATATTCACAAGTGTCCACACTTGGTAGACTAGGCACAAGGAAGGGAATTGGATTAATTTTGTAATGATATATTTATTGCAGTACTAGATATAATCATCAAAATCTATGTGCTAAATTGGAAAAAAAATTGAAAAGTGTTTGCCTGTCATTTGATCTTTGCACGTGCCATTAAAAGGTGGTGTGAGTGGAATGAAAGTGGTAGCGGTGTGTGTCAGCATACTTTAGCTCTTATTGAAAGCAAACAAAGGATAATTTTGATGACATGGAGGGTGGGTGGGTGGTAGATTAAAGGAATGAGATGAGTTGGAAAGAAGAAGTAGAAAGTGAATGAAGTAATATACTTCATGTAAACACAAAGTTTTTATTATGGACATGCTCGATGGAATTTTATTGAAGAGCTACAGGAAGAAGGTTTGCACCCTCTGCTGTAGGAAGTGTTACCTATTGCTCGTTTGAAATTTATTGTTGGAATTGCTGCAGGAAGTCTTCTTTTGTTTGAGGTTGGTGATACAACTTTAGCCGATGTTCATTGACTAATAGTTTGAATTACACTGGGTCAATTGTGTTCAACTGGATGGCTCCATTGGTGAAGACATGACTTATTTCATATGGCCCCAGCCATCTTGTCTATAATTTGCCTTGTATTTCTTTGAATCTTGAATCGTATAGCAATTCCCAATCGCCAAATTGAAACTATTTTTTCTTAATATGTGAGTCATGCCATTTCTTCCTTTGTTTCTGGACTATTTCAATTCTCTCTAGTGCAGATTTGTGCATTTCATCCAAGGAATTGATATGCAGTAATCGCTCCCATGCAGCAGGAAGATCTATATTTAACTCTAGTGTTGTCCGCAGTGTTTTGTGTTCAAATTCAATGGGTAGCATTGCTACTTTTCCATATAATAGCTCAAATGGAGTGAACCTTATGGTGGTTTTCCAAGTTGTTATATATGCCTAGATGACTTCTATTAGTCTGTTTCTCTAGTCCCGATGATGCAAATGAACTGTCTTTGTTAAGATGGCTTCTATTTCCCGATTTGTAACTTCAGCCTGTCCATTGGCTTGAGGGTGATAAGGGCTTGACTTCCTATGTCTGATATTATATTCTTTCATGGTCTATATTATTATATTGGAAGTGAATTGTGCACCTTGGTCAGTTACAAGTTCTCTCGGTACTTCCCATTGCATGGAGGATCTATTGGACCAATGAAGTCCATGCCCCATTTGTCAAATGGAGTTACCACCACCTATGGATTTAATGGCATTTCATTGGATCTAGTTGATTAGCCCCTTCTCTCACATTTGTCACATTTTTTTGTATAGCTGGCTGCATCCTTGTGAAGTGTAGGCCAATAATATCCAGTTGTTAAAATATTTTGGGTTGTTCTTTTTGCTACAAAATGTCTCCCACATGGTTCATTATGACAGGCATGGAGAATTTCATATGTCTCATCTTCTCCCACACATCTGAGCATTACTTGATTAGGTCTAGTGTAAAATAACATATTATCAATCCAAGAGAAATTAAAACTTTTCTCAACAAGAAGTTTCCTATCCTTGTAAGAAAAGTGTGTTCGCATTTTGTTTGTTGCAAGGTAATTAGCTATGGCAGCATACCACAGGCTTTGAAAAGCAATATGAAACAAATTCTAATCTAGAAATGCATCATCTATCAGTGTAGTATCTTCTTTAGTATGGTGGATTCTTTATAGATAATCAGCTACTACATTTGCCTTGCCAGGCTTGTCAACTACAGTAATGTCAAATTCCTGCAAAAGAAGAAGCCATCTTGCTAACCTGCCTATGATAGCAGGTTTTTTCATGAGATATTTTATTACTGCATGGTTAGTATGAAAAAAATAGGATAGCCAATTATGTAATGATAGAATTTGTTTAGAGAATAAACTACTACTATTAATTCTTTCTCGGTCACTGTATAGTTTAATTCTGGTCCATGGAGGCTTTTACTAATGTATTAAATTGCATTCTCTAGGTTACTAGACTTTTGTCCAAGGAAAAAATGTATTGCATAGTCTAAAGCATCTGTATGAATTTGAAATGGAAAATTTCAATCAGGACCCCTAAGTATGGGTGCAGTAGTCAAAAATTTGTTAAGCTGGAGGAAG
This sequence comes from Thuja plicata, assembly GCA_018584345.1. Taxonomy (NCBI): domain Eukaryota; kingdom Viridiplantae; phylum Streptophyta; class Pinopsida; order Cupressales; family Cupressaceae; genus Thuja; species Thuja plicata. The sequence goes on along the minus strand of MU223732.1, from coordinate 2,001,617 downwards.
GATTCATTACATTCCTTTGTCCAATTGAATTTGGCCTCTTTGGTAAGAAAACTATACAGAGGACTAGCTATTTGACTAAAATTTTGGATAAACGTCCTATAGTAGCCAGCATGTCCTAGGAAAGACCTAACATCTTTTAGCTTTGTAGGAATAGGTAATGTGAGAATTACCTCTATTTTTGCAGGATCTACCTGGATCCTAGCTTCAAAGATAAAATGTCCTAGTACTACACCTTCTTGCATCATGATGAAGCATTTCTCACTGTTGAGAGACAAGTTATGTTCTTGACATCTGATTAGTACTCTTTCCCAATTCTTCAGGGCTTCCTCAAAGGTGACACCAAATGTAGTGAAGTCATCCATATATATCTCCATACAATCATGTGATATGTCAGCAAAGATGCTGATTACAACTCTCTGTAAAGTAGCATAGGCATATGTGCCACAGGGGCATGTGAATGTAGTCTTCTCCTGATCTTCTAGAACAATGCTAATCCAGTTGTAACCACTGTATCCATTCAGAAAGGAGAAATGTTTCTTACCAGCTAGAGTGTCCAGGACTTGATCAATAAAGGGTAAAGGAAAATGTTCCTTCTTTGTGGTGTTATTCAACTCTTTGTAATCCACACATATTCACTATTTCCCCCCTTTCTTAGGTACAATGACCAAAGGTGATACCCAATTTCTACCAGAGATTGGATAGATGAAACCAGCATCTAGTAATTTGTGTAATTTAATTTTGACTATCTCTCTCAATGCAATATTAATCCTTCTTTGAGGCTGGCATAGTGGTAAGCTATCATCATTAATACAAATCCTATGGGTGTAGAGTTTTGGGTTCAAACCTAGCATGTCTCCATAATCCCAAGCAAATGCTCTCATACTTACGCAAGAGTTTTGTTAACAATGCCAATTGTGGGGGTAGCAACTTGTTGTTTACATGGAGATTGTGACCTAGAGAAATTTCTACTATAGTTGTTAGCTCTACCATTGACATATCACATACTGGGCTTGTAGCTACTTCACATGGTAACAATTGGCTAATTATCTCAAGGCTTGCTGGAAAGACATAGTCTTCATAGGTACATAGCTGCATAATAACACTTTCAGAAATATCCTTTGCTACTATACACTCATTGCTAAGAATACTCTATATTACATCATCTTCCTCTTGCATTTTCACAAAAGACTGTCTATGCATCATCATAAGCTGAGCAACAGAGTTGACCTCTTCTCCTTCGGCCTCTAGTTCTGGCCAAATAGGATCTCTGAAGTCTTACTAAGGCTAAGTAGGAGGATAGAGTGCTAGCTTCTTTAGTTCCTGACCATTTGAAATTGTCATACTTCCTGATCTGCAATTAATTTTTGCATCAATGATGGCTAACCAAGGTCTCCCTAAGATGACTATATAGCCTGCAAAGTTTACTTTTGGTGATAAGATGAGAAAATCTGTAGGGTATTCCCATGAGTCTAAGGTGACTACCACATCTTCTATAAGACCATATGGAGTGACTATTGAACTATCAGCAAGTTGTAATATTGTTGGTGTTGTTCTCAAACCCTCTATACTTAGTCTGTGCATTGTATGTTTAGTCATTACATTTATGGTTGCTCCCAAATCAACTAAAGCATTTTTAACAAATTGTCTGTTAATTATCAAATATACTACTGGACTTCTAGGGTCTGAATAGTTAGGTATAACTACCTTTCCCAATATGATATCAGCAAGTTGCCCTATTACATGAACTGTTTGAGGGTCCTTCTTTTTCCTTCCAGGCTTTTTAAGGCATGTGTCCTTAATAGCTTTCCCATAGATAGGAACATCTTTGATAGCTTTAAACAAAGGTATTTGGATGTGCATATTCTTCAGCTGCTCAAGAATTTCAAAAGACATTTCTTCTTGGGATATAGGCTTTTCTATTGTGAGCCTTTGTGGAAAAGGAGGGTCAACTAAGGTTTCAACATCAATTTTACTAGATTTTTGAGTTGATTGGGTGGTATTTTGTAATGGAGCTTTTGGAAGAGGTGTTGATGCTATAGGAGTGTCTGCAACTTCTGTGATAATAGGATGTTCGGGTGTAGGTTGTTTTTGTTGATTACTATTTGGATTTGGTTGCGGCTAAGCAGGAAATTGGGTTTGCTTTGGATTGGGGCAAGTGACTGTGGGAGGTGGCATTATTGCAGGAGGTGGGACTGACGGTGGCAATTGTGAAAAAACAAGATTTTGGTTAGGTCACTGTGGAGGCCCCCTCCATTGGTTATTTTTCTGCCAATTTCCTTTTGGTGGTTGCCATTGGTTTTGCTGGTTAGGCCACTATTTATTTAGCTGGTTAGGCCACTAGTTATTTTGCTGGTTAGGCCACTGTTTATTCCAGGCTGGCTGAGAGTACTGAGGAGTATTCTAATAACTTTGGTTTTTCCATTGACTAATTTAAGGATTTGAAAATTGTAATGGGTCTTGAGGCATACCTTGTCTTGAAGCCCATGGTCGATGTTGAGTAACAAAGAACACTTGCTCGTCGTCTCCTTCTATCTTCATGTACTCGGTAGGTAAATGTTGATTTTCTAGGTTCGCCACTAGCTTGCATCCACAGTCTTTCTTTTATTTACGGCAATGTGGATAGTACTCAGCTAACTGCAATTCAATGTCTGCATGTTTCTTCTTAGCAGTCATTTTGTCAAGATGTGTAGCAACATCATTAATGATGTCTTTCTTGAAATCTGATAGAAAATTAGATATCTCCAACTTACAAACGCCTGAACTACTCCCTTTAATGATTGTAGACCGATATCCTCTTCTTTTCTTCCCAGTTGATCTGGAGTAGTTGAGATAGATTTTCTTGAGGTCATCTCAAGAAGATTGGGATATGTCCCCAGCAACCATGAGGTCCAATGCTTCCAAACAACTGTCGTTCACTCCTCTCAAGAAGACTAGTTTCTGTGAATCCTCCGCCAAAACATGTTGGGGATTCTTCTACATGGTGTATAAAAAATGTGAAACATAGTCCTCCAAATTTTTGTCCTCCTTCTGCGATATTCTAAAAATGTCGTCTCCCCTCGGGTCACTCCCCTTGCAATATTCTTTGTATTTTTACAGAAACAGGGTCTGCATCTCATCCCATGTGCCTGCTACATTTTCTCCTAGGCCCATGAACCATCATAAGGCCGACTCCTTTAGTGTTGCTAGAAATAGCTTGAGTTCAAGGGCATCAGTGTTATAGTCAAAGTTATGATAGAGGATGTCAAACTCAAACAAAAAGGTGTCGGGATCTTTGGTTAACAGCCCATAAAAATTTGAAAGTGTAGCAGAGGGTATATTTTTTAGATTGGCATTGTTTATAAGGCTTGGTAGAGGAAATAGGAAAGTAGGTTGTGTCATTACTGGAGGTATTGGGAGTTGGTTTTTCTGTTGGAAATGAATATTAGCAATAGGATTGTTAAGAATAGGTGCGTTTGGGTTAGGATTATCAAGAAAGCTGGCCAAGATTTCAGCAAAAGGCCGAAGACCACTTATATCAAAAGGTTCTGCTCCAACAGAAGATGCTGTAGGAAACTCAGGACTTGTGTCAACAAAAGGCAACTCAACTTCTTCAGCTTGCTCATTCAAATTCACAAGTTCTCCTAGAAGAAATATACCAAACTCGTCTCTTCTTCTTCCCCTTCGATGCATGAAAATTAATTCTCCACACTGGTGAAGCAAATTTAGGACCACAATCCTCTAAACTAGCTAAAAGAATGAAAAATGACTTAGAAAGTTTCTTAGCTTGACACCATCCCCGACAACGGTGCCAAAAATGAACTGCCCCACAATAGGTGCTTAGTAATTGTGCCCAAAGCCTTTCTTAGGAATAGTTTATTCAATCTAAGGATCACTTCTTGCACCATGAGGTGCCTTTAGTTTTTCAACCCAAGGATGTATACTTGAAATGGTACAGCACAATATGTGCACTAAGTTCCTTAAAGAGCCACTCTACCTATGCTACAGGAAAGTAAAGTACATAAAATGAATCTATACTAGGGCTATAGGAAAGGAAACACACTTACTCCTTACTAAAATTAATGCTACAACTTGCAAACTCTACTTAAACTTATTCTTTCAACCTATAGCATTCACTATAGCTATCCTTGCATGTGCTGCAAGAACATTCACAAAGTACAATGCTACAGAAAGAAACTGTAATCTTATATCTAGAATGCTGAAAATGCAGAAAGTAAATCTATTCTACTTCTACTCTAATACACCTACCAGGTGGGCCCCCTTGGTCGGCTTGTGCTAATCTTGAACACAGAATATGAACCAAAAGTTACTTCATTATCTTTCAAAACTGATTACATGAGAATGATACATGAAACTAAAAATGGACTTGTTGTGCAAGATACAATCAGGACATTGTATTTCCAAAAATCTTTGAAATTACTAACTATCAATCTCATTCCTATAAATAGAGGATTGAATTTCTTATTCTAAAACAGAAAAAGGAACTATCTAACTAAAACTATGCCAAAGAGAAAAAATGGGAAATGCAACAACCCATGACATATGCAATGAAGTCTGGGTGACCAAATCAACATGCTGGGAATACAGAGGGAATATAGTAGAGCTACATTTATGCATATCTGAAACAGTGGCTCCTAATTTGTGATAGCCCCATCTTCTAATTCCATGATGGCTTATCCATATGAAGCTGGTCTTTAATGTCCTGCTTCAATGTTGTCATCCACTCCGAGTGACTCCTACTTCCTGGCAGGATTACTTATCATGAAAAAGACATTCATACAAGTAGCTTATTCAAATTAATCTAGATGTTAGAACACACATTCTGATTATTATATGAAATACTACAACATATATATAATATTGGCATAATATGACATATCTATTCCACCCATGGTTTAATGGTTCTTTCTGTACTTGACATAAGTTCAACTAACTAAAAGTTCTCAATTGTTCTGATAATACTTAAAAATAGAGTATGAGGATTAATATAATAGGGACAGTAAAACAGTCTCATCACTCCCTCGCCTGGAAGGTAATTGTATTCTCCTGCATCCACCGAATACCCATGTCAGATCTCAGATAATACTCTTTCCTGATCTGGGGCATCAAAAAATGTCCCAGACTCGATCTAGGGCATTGAAAAATTCCCCCAGATCCCTTCTCCCATTTTTTCTTCTATTCCCGGGTCAATCAGTTTAGACGTTGGTTTACACGCGTAGACGAGGGTTCTTCATAGCTACCAATTTGTGAAAATGGTGGTTTAGGTCGCAGCCTCTTTTCTGCGCAGATGGTGAAATCTTCTTTGTCATCTCTGCTCTCCTTTTGCCTCCCCTCCTGCCCTCATAGATGGTGATCATGTGATCTCCTTCTACACAAATGTTGATCATCGATCAGTTGTCTATGAAGATGGCTATCTGTTGATCGTCTTCTGCACAGATGGTGGTTAGGCGACCGCCGTCTGCATTGCAGGCAAGTTTTGGGAGTGTTTCGGGCGCAATAATTACAAAATAATAAATTTAAAACATAAAATAGTTAGAGGTCTTTTACTACTCACTGGTGGTCCTACGTCTGCGAGCTGCTAGTGTTTCTTGACTCGATCCCCAAGCTATGCACGCTCTTGAACTAGTGCCATGTCTTCTCTCTTCTTCCATCTTTTTTCTCTTTGTGAATGAAAATGACTTCTCTTTTGGCCCCGGTGGGCTATTTATAGCCCCTTGGGACCCGTTTCTTCCATCCTTCTTCCTGTTTTCCCTCTATTTATTTTGGACATGCCATGTAATTGGTTTTCTTTCCCTCTCTTCTTGTCTTTTTCGAGAAAAATTTATTTTTTCCTATTATTTTCTCAAGGGGACACACTCCTCTACCCTCATCACCTTAGATTTTCGTGACCTTTCTAAGTCATTTTATTTTCTTTTCTTTGACGTGACGCCACTTTTGATGCCACATCAAAGAGGGGCAAAATGTAGACATCTAAAATCGTCCTTATATTAATTTAATTAATATTCCCATAATATTATAGTTAATTTTAATTAATTATATTTTTTATATTCTTCTATCTATTTAATTAATTTAATTAATTAAATATGATTCACCTTCATAATATTTAAATGTTAATTTAAGTATTATTGCCCCTTTTCATGTATTAAATTTTATTTATATACATTCCTTTCATTTATCCCTTTTAAATAAATTTATAATTTATTTATTCCTCCACATGACTTAACTCTACTAAACCATAATCAATCTAAATCTAATTTGGATTAAACTAATTTAAACCTAGATCCTACTCTACCTCACGTCACTCTCTCAAATAGACCTACTCACTAATTAACTAAGGTTAATTAGGCTATTTTCTTGATTCCTACACATATTAGCTCTAATTATTTTCTTACACATGTGTGAGAAAGTTTCCAAAAATTTACTTTTCCAAATAATCCTAATTTGGTGCCAAAAAGGTTTCTTACAACCTTGACAAGACTTTCTTACACTTTCTAAAAGTGTTTTATTGGACAAAAACTCTTACACCTTTTACAAGATCCTTCACATGTGTACTTTAAGTACACCTTGACCCATCACATCACAAGTTGCTCACACATGTGTGAGAAAACTTTCCCTCTTTAATGGCTTATGTGTCCCTCATGTGGCACCTATGTGGATGCCACATGAGCTCCACCTCATCCAAACCCTCTCTCTCCTCCAAAAAATATATAAATAGAGGTCATTGCCAAGAGAAAATCATCTCCCTTTTATGCATTGTTATAATGTTAGTTTAACTTTAGAGTTCTTAGCTTAGTTTTCATGTTCATGCTTTCATTCTTTTAGTTCATTTTCAAATGTAGATATTATAAGTTAGGATTAATGGAATGAGTCTTAGATTTCCTTTGATCTTGCATTTGCATTCATGTGATAAGCTTGAGACAAGTTTTCAATACTTACTCTTGATTTCTTCACTCTCATTAGCTTGCATCTTTAATCATCAAGTGGGATTTTAATATTGTGTTGGGAGAGCACACCCACATACTTCTCTAAGAGAAAATCAACAAGGAATTGGGTGCACTTTTTCAGCTCATCTGAGATTGTGATGAAATTTCTTATTTTTGAATTTCATCTTAAACATGATAACTCTTTGAATCTTGTTTTGAATGGCTAACATTAATGTTTTCATGTTTTAGTGTTGTCCTTTGTAGGTATACTTTCTATCATATACATAGCCTACACAAAATCAAAATATCATTCATGTTGATGCAAGCAAAGAAATGGAATGGAAAGATACATCTGTACACAACAAGGTATATCTACACCAACCACCAGAGTCACTATATTGTTGATGGATAGGGAAATTCAAGGAGTATATTATTAAAAGGAGAAAGGATACAACTTTGGCATTATTGTCAAAGGGAGAGAATATCTAAAGGGAGATATTACATATGAAATATCCATCATGACTATCAAAAGGGAGAGATTCCTTAAATATGACATGGGAGAGATGTAACCTGTAAGGGAGAGGATATCCTAAGGGAGGGGTGACTTGAGAAAAAAGTGTCCTAAGGGAGAGATGACTTAAGGGAGAGAGTATTTATATTGATCTCAAAGGAAAAAGAGATGATCAAGGAGATGAATAGTCAAAGGAAAAGGACAACCTAAAAAGAAGAGATTCTACAACACAGAGAGAGACAAGACAGAAGCTACTACATCTATCCAGTAAAAGGGATTCAAGATTGAATAAAGTACTATGCAAGAAACAAATCTAAGATATATGAGCTTATCAAGAGCTAGACATTTGTATTGGTTATAGAATAATAATATTGGTAGATTGATGAACTACAACTGATATATTTTATATTGTGTTAGTGTTGGAAACAATTGTTTAATTGTGTATTGTCCTTGATGTTACACAAATGTCATATCAGTCATTAGACAGAGTCTATCGAGCTAAGAATGTTTAGCAAAGTAGTTTACAGAGTCTACCGAGTTCAGACGGTAAGAGAAGCAATTTACAGAGTCTACCAAGCACTCAAGTATACTATATCGAGAAGTTAGTTACTACCGGGCTCACTCGGTCAACAAAGAGATTCATTCTTTACCGAGTTCGCAGTGCTTACCGAGTTCAGTCGGTCATCAAAGAATATATGAAGGAAAGTCAGTCTTTATCGAGTTCGCAGTACTTACCGAGTTCAGTCGGTTACCAAAGGATTTAGCAGAATCTGCAGTATTCACCGAGCATCAGTTGAATATTATTCCTGGTCTGTGTCGGCCTCCAAAGGTTATTTTTTGTGTTGAATATGTATGCAGCCAACCAATGTAATATGTAATTAATTGAAACTTGTAATTGGGCCGACTTGATAACTTGAAGGGTATATAAGAAAGATCAAGTTGCGAATTCAAGTGTGTAAAAAAAATGCAGAGATGTGAAGAAGCAGGAATGTGCGAATTCTGATGAAGGATTGGTAATATCCTTGAGATGCTGAAAAGATATATGTGATCAGTGAAGATCTATTGGAGCAGAACAGAGATCTGTATCAGCAAGATAAGTTGTATT
>MU223732.1:1970235-1987157 GCA_018584345.1 Thuja plicata | reverse complement strand
AATAACTGTGAATGTTTAATGAACAATGAAAGGTTAATTTACCGAGTAACAGTAATATATATTGAAGACATCTAAGGGACTTGTGGATTTATTTTTGTGGTAACTGATTCACCCCTCCCCTCTCAGTTACTCCATCCATATTTCCAACAGTTAGTAATAATGAAGTGTGATAATGTAGTGTGTTTGCATCAATGGCAAAGGGAGATATTGATGAACTATAATTGATTGAATGTTTGAAGATGTTAAAGTTGATGATCACCAAGCTACAGAAAGCTAATGCAAGACATTAAATTAGTTAATGTATTGTATTGTCATTGATGTCAACTTGATATAATTTGATCAGCTATATATAAAATGTCAAAGAATTCAGAGAACCAAAGAGATAAAGGTTATGCTATCAATAATGCAAAAAAATTTAGTATGCACTAAGTGACAACAAACACCAACGGGCAGTGCACCCCGATGGATAGAGAAACCTGAGAGGAAAGTCAAAGTGATACCCGAGCATGATACCCAAGCAATCATTACTGATGAGAAGAATCAATGAAACCAGAGAATAAATTCACACTATTTCCTGATGGACAGACAACCCTGATGGAGATGCCTGAGGAGAACTAAAGTGTTGACTGAGCTAAAAAGAGTTAAATCACTGAAAATAAATGAAGTTCAGAAATGACATAAGACTTAGCTGACAAGAGCTAAAGAAGGAGATAACTGGTTGTTAATATTTCTTTCATCGACAAGTTAAAATCCAAAGATAAGAAAGAGATTTAAAGATATTTTATTCCAGTTGTCTAAGATAAATTTACAGGATAAAACTGAAGTATAGTTTTAAAGCAAGATTGGCCAGAATTGCATATCATGCCAAGAACTAGAAAGTCAGGGACTGAGAAATGATGAAATCATGTCTATAAAGAGACAATCTAATTCATTGTGAATTAGGGGGTGAATAGAGAAGAGGATATTGAAGGTATACCAGTGAAGAACAACTTCATACATTACTGATCAATCAAGCTAAAGAATAGAGCTATATTTTTGCGGACACCAAACAATAGAGAAGCACAACATCAGTGAGAAAAAAGAAGTGGAGAAAAGGTATTGAATGAAGACATTGATCAAAAAGGTATTATGAGCTTACAATCCATCTGAACATTTGCAAAGTATAGCTGTTTATATGAACAGATCATATACCATTTCAGTTTAACCTTTGAATTAGAGAAGTCTCTTAACCGAGCAGGATCTAAAAAAATCCTTTATATATTGAGATACATCCCATGGAGTATCAAAAGGTTTATCATGAAGATAAATAGGAGTGCTAGATATCAAGTGATAAACTGTTAGTCTTAAACCCTCTAACAAGGTTGCACTTAACAGTATATTTGTAACCTTTAACAGGGTTGGCTCTTCACCGAGCTCACTTCAGAAGAGTGAAAATTTTGGGTTACCGGTGCCAAGTGGTTTTTTCCCTAATAGGGTTTCCATGTTAAAAATCCATGTGTCAATGTGTTTATGAGTCATTACTTTAGTGTTGCATTACACATAACTAATCTGGATTGATCATTATACACTAAGTAATTTACTGTATTTTGGTAAATGAAAGACTACTAATCGGTAAAGATAAAGAATAAGGTTTAATAGTGAACTACAAGCAATGGTTATTTGTTAAGATTATTTCAAGACATACATCTTGTGGGACTAAAGATAACTTGAGGTTTATATAAAATATATAAAGTTTTGTGTTTGATTTATTGGAATATTTTGGAGGATATTGATTCACCACCCCCCCCTTCTTAGTTATTCTAATAGAATCTCTTCTCTAATTTTTTCTCTCCCTTTGACTGTTCCTCTCCTTGATGGATATTTCTATTTATATCTCTTTTTCCTTTGACAATAATATATTTCTCTCCATATTCATTACATACATCTTTCCCTTTGAATACTTCTGATAGACATTTCATATAGATATAATCTCTCCTTTAAGTCATCTCTCCCTTTGACAACAATGTCAAACTAAATCTCTCTCTTTTTCATAATATATTGCTTGAATTTCCTTTCCATTAGCAATACAATAACTCTAGTGTTCAGTGAAAATATGTACTTTGTTGTGTACTAATATATCTTTTCAGTCCATCTTTTTTTTCTTGCATCAACATGAATGATCTTCTGATTATGTGTAGGCTGATGCATCCTCCTAGTTAGCTTAGTGACTAGTAGACAAGGGTCGAACCCCTAGTCTCTTCCTTAAGTACTCAAATGCATCTTTAGGCAATGGATTTTTCAATATGTCTGCTAATTATTCCTTAGATTAAACATATTCCAGTAGCACCTCTTTATCTTGCACTTGTTCTCTTAAGTAATGATACTTGATAGTAATATGCTTTGTCTTAGCATGCATGACAGGGTTCTTTGAAATGTTTATTGCACTTGTATTACCACAATAGATAATCACTAGTTCAAGAATTTTCATAATCATACCTTCCATTAATTGTTTGATCCATGCAATGTTAGAGAAATTTGCAGCACCAGTCACATCTTTTGCTTCTCGAATAGATTGTGAGATGCATCCTTTCTTATTTCTTATCCATGTGACAAGTTTGTCACCCATGAAGAATGCTCCTCTTGTTGTGCTCTTTCTGTCATCTAAGTTTCTAGCTGAATCAAGATCTGTGTAGAATTGAAGCTCAAATTTTCCTTCTCTTTTATACCATAAGCCATAGTCTTTGGTATTCTTTAGATATCTTAGAATTCTTTTGACAATAGTCATGTGTGATTCCTTGGGATTAGCAGAGAATCTTGCAACTATTCCAATTGCATGTGTTATATTTGGTCTAGTATGAATAACATACATGAGTTTTCCAATCATTGATCTCTATAGGGTCTGATTTCCCTTGGTTAACTTTTCTTCCTTTGTTAGCTTGCATCCGATTGCCATAGGTGTTCCAACTAGCTTGGAGTCTTCCATCTTGAATATCTTGAGAACTTCCTTGATGTATTTGGATTGTGCGATGTATATGTCTTCATCCAGTTGAAGAATTTGTAGACCAAGAAAGAATTTGATCTACACAAATATTGACATCTCAAACTTTTTGCTCACTTCATTAGAAAAATATTTACGTAACATATCATTATCTCCAAATATGATATCATCAAAAAATATTTCAGCAATCAAAATTTTATCACGAGTATCTTCTTTTAAATACATATTTCTATTTTCACTTGTTCTTACTGTTAGCTCATTTTCTTGTATGAATCGATTAAAACAATAATAAATGTTTAACCCTCTATTCCCAATTCAAGTTCATACATGAATAAGGCTAATTAACAAGGATAAAAAAATCCTCCTACACTTTGGGCTCCACATACCCAGGCGGGTGCACCTTTGACAGACTCACTGAATAGTAGAGAATCTCACAGTGGATTAAGGATTTGCAATCCTTCTTCTTTTTATGCCATCTTGGCCTAGGAAGGCTAACCTATTGATTCACTCTTCAAGGAATCACTAAGATGAACTATATTCTTCAATACAATCAACTACACATATAAGTTCTTGACAACAGATGGTAAAGGTTTTAATATTTAAATTGATGATAACAACCACATGTCAACATATTGACCAGTGCCTAATCATGGGCAATAGAATCATAACAGAGCATACACATATTAAGACAATTAATCAGAACACAATTGAACCCCAGATAGAGTTCCTTACAAACTATCCTCTCATTCCTCACACCAATGTATCAAATCCTTGCATAAACCCTAATTCTATGCAATCACCTGCAAGATTTATACTCTCCTTGAAAATAACTCACAAACAAGAACATGACTACCCTATAATCAATATACTCAAAATGCCTTACAAATTAAACATACAAGAATTAATTGCAAATGCAAGAAGACACCATTGACATCAAAAATGGAGATTCCATTGTATTTTATTAATATGAACTCAATAATAGTACACTTTGAAGAGTCAAAAACCAATGGTCAGACCAATTTAGTAATCTGCCTTGTAGTCTTATTTTTACCATCCTTATCACAATATTACAACTTGATACTTATAGGTAGCCCTAGTCATCTTGGAATCCTTTTGGAAAATAAGGATGCAACAAGCTACGGATGACTGGGCTATAGGACAAAATATAGTTCCAAGAAGAGACAAAACTTTTGGCTGAAGAGATAACAATATTTGCTACGAGCCATGTGATCATTTGTCTTGTGACCGCCTGAATGCTTGAAGTTGTTACAAAGCAGTTGGGTCTTTATCATTTGGGTCTTTCTCTCTTGTTGGTGTAGAGGCCCCAAATATCTGATTTGTTCCATTCACTCAACCTCCTTGGTGTTAGCTATCCCCTTCATATTTGTTGTCTCATGCTACCAGGGTGACCACTCCATACTTGCTAACCCATGTGGTGAACACCTCATCACTTTTCCAATTGAAATTGAGAACCTCATCCTTTTGGCTATTGAACTCCTCCCAATCACTATTAGCCTTCTCAATATCTACCTCCCAAGATTCAAAAAATGCCTTGGCTTTACTCAAAATATCTATAGTTAGCACAAACCATCCAGTATTTGCCAAAGTGACAATACTTTTTGTTCTGCTAGTTAGTGCTTCATTTAACTGCCTCATCCATAGGGCTTCATTTTTTATGTTCCCATCCTCTTTGAAAATATAAGGATACATATCATATCTGTCTTTGGAAAATTCCCCTCTCAGATTTGTGATCTTCTTCATCACCATGTTCCTCTTGGTGTCTAAATTGACCATCAATTTGAGACACTTATGAGTTCTTGTCAAAATAATATCAATATTATTTTTCTCTTTAGAGAGGGAATTGAAAGATTTTACATGGGATGCCCTCCCTTTCCATTTACTCACTATCAAATTCCATTGTCCCTTTTCAGCATCATATTTGCTGATGATGTTTGCAATCTTCCTCCCCAATAGGTAGAGATTAGAGAGGTTGACCTCACTAGCACATCTCTTGAGATTTGTATATATTTGATCTATGTGCTTTTGCTTCACCAATTCTTTAGCTTCTTTGTAGGCCTAGGAATCTTCTAAATCTCTCTTACCCTCCTCTTCTAATCTTGTTCTTTCACTGATTAGCCTACTCTTCTCAGCTTCTAACTCTGCCCTCTTGGCCTCAACAACTTCTTGAATAGTAGGACTTAGGGGTGTAGGGGATGGGGGATATGTTATGAATGGACTTGAGGAGGAAGGTTGATATGGGTCCTGAGTAATTACCCTTTGGGGCATCACTTGAATCTTTTTCTTACCTTCCAACTCTACTATTTTGTTGTCCTTTATCAAAGATTTAACCCTCTCTTCATTATAAGCCTTGAGCACAAACTCATATTTTTCATTCAAACTGGCATATGCTTCTTTCTCCTTCTCTCACACTTTCATGCTTAGATTGGAAAATTGTACAACAAGGTTAGCTTCTTCAACTCCTGAGGTGTCTGCAACCCTTTTCACAATCAGGTTGCCTGTCTCTTCAGCTTCATTATCTTCTTTAGTTCTTCATTTGTCCTTTTTCTTCAGTGACCAGATTGCCAATGCTGCATGGTCTTCACTAAATTTAGTGCCAACTGATGTTCTAACAGGGCTTATAGGTTTAGCTTGTTTCCTTATGGCATCAAAAATTACTGCATTAGCTAAATCTCATTGTGGCAATATGAGAACCCCTTGCCTTTTGACCATCTGTCTGCCCTCTTCAGGAGTAATTTTATCAAATTTTAGTATCAATTCTTGTTTAACTACTTTCTCTATGTCCTCTTTGGTAGCATTAGGTTGGGCTTCTATCATTTTTTGACACTTCTCATTGTATTCGCCAATATGGCATCTCCATAAAAACTGAATAAAAGCCCTAGTTTTGATGAAATTGTCATCAGACAAGAATTCATCACTTGCTTTCTTGGTCATAGGGTCTAACTCCTTGCCAGAAAATTAAGCCATTGTGAGGTCACATGATGTATTTTTGGGTTCTTATAGCATCCCCTCTTGTAGTTCTTGAGTAGTAACAACTACTTCACCAACATTTCTCATCTTGAGCAATTGCTCAGCAATGGTCTGGTCATCATACTGCATAGGGGATTGGGAATGAGAATATAATTCACCTCCTTGTTCTTTTATCTCCACCCTTTGCCTCTTTGGAGAGGATACTTCTTGAATGTTAGTGTCCATTGGCCTCTTTCCCTTGTGTTGAATGGGCTGATCAACTTTGGGAGCAATAGTGGTATATCCCCTTCTTTTGTATACTAGATAGTTCCCAGGTGGAACTATTCTACTTTGTGGGAGTTTGTTCATGATAGCAAGGGCCTTTTCTGGGTTACTCTCAACTGCTATCTTTCTTTTCTCATTCAGGGTTTGCATTATTCCCTCAAAAAGATTCATAAGTGAATCAATTTTATAAGACCATGGGAAAAAATCCTTTAGAGGATCATAGGTCTTGTCAAAATTATGGAGAAAGTCCAAGGATTTCTTATATGCCATCCACTTCTCCTTCCTAACTTCTTGAACCTCTAAGTCAAAGATATTCCTGATAATATCCTCAGGATAGTAGAACTGATGTTTTAGCATAATACAATTGGTCCTCTTCCTGAACATGCCCATGATAAAATCTTCATTATCAACACATTTGGCTATGGGAGTAGATAAATGATAGGGCTCAAAATACTTATCAAACTGTGTCCACCCTCCTTTTGTTATGATAAAGTGATGGGCTTTAGTTAGGGGAGGAAATATATTCCTCTTCATCTTTTCGGTCAAGGCTTCCTCCTGTAGCCCACCTAATTGTCTTATGATTTCTGTAATCTCAATCTTGAGTGGGATTCTGTAGGGAAACACATAAGGAACACCTCTAAAACCATAGACCCTAATCACTATGGCAAAATGGTACAATATCAAATCTCCCCAGTTGTGAACAATTTTCAACTCAGGGGCATACTCCATAGGCCTTAAAAGCACCAATATTTCATTATGAATTCTTGCAGTTTGGTTGCTTAACAATGACTTAAGTCTGGTTGCAAAAAATTTGTCAAAGTATACATAAGTTGCATTCTTTCTATCCCAGGACAAGTCTGCACTCCACATCTGAACAAGCAACTCTTCATCATCTTGGAATTTCTCCAATTCCATTTCTTCTTCAAAGAAATTTGCATCGTTAAATAAGAACATATGCATCGTAAGGGAATACCAACCCATAGGATTTTGTATATTGCCATCTTTGATCCCTGACAAACCATCATGCATCTCCTGAGCAATATAGGATGCATAATAAAACACTACTGATAAATGGGGATGTAGAATTTAAACCACCATCAACATTATCTGGACTGGCATGGCTACCTCCTCATTTATCCCTAAAACATTACATAGGGAACTGTACATTTTTCTGGCTTTGCCAATGAAGAAATCTACTTTGAAGGGTTCGGCGGGTCCTGGCCCTATTACAACTAGATCTCCTATCTTGCTAGCATATCCCTTCACTACTTCACCTCTATAATAATCCCTTTGGTTATTGTATGTTTCTTTGAAATATTGGAGGTCAATATCATCCATACTCTGGGAAGTGTCAGTCAACTTGAAAATTCTTCCGATTTCATCTACTGTTACAGTCAGTATTACATTTCCCTGGGTGTCTCTAACAACCCTAGACACCTTATCATAAGTGTTTGCTATTAGAATGAGAAAATCAGTGTCCATGAAGACACTAGGTGCTATTAGTTTACCAACATCTAGCTCCAAAATATTACAATCTGGGGTGGGGGCCTTTCTCTGACTGTAAGCTGCTCTAAACAGAGCCAGGGCATTAAAACTTGTCGTAGCATCTCTTGCCCACCTTCCTTAATCATATAAGCCTTCCCTAATTTTGAAGTGGGGATGCTGTGGTACTGCTTTCTTAGCTTGGGTGGCATCCCCCGAGGAAAACGGTAACTGCTATAGTAAATCCTCCCTAACATTCCATTTCTGGTAGTCAACTTGTCCAGTGATTTCAGCTCTAGGGGTCATTCTAATGGTTTTCTATCAATACTAGAACCAGATTCTGAAATAGAAGTTCTAAAACCTTCTTTGAAATGCAATTTTATCTCAATTGGAATGCTTAGTGAATCAGTGAACTTACCCATTCTGCACAGAAGTCGCTTGAAGCTAGTTTTCTTTTGTAATTCCATCTTTGCGTGAATGGTTTTGGTGAATGATTTAGATAGTAGTCGGCTTAATCATTTTACAACATCAATCAAATCAGTCTCTCGAATTGAATTCAACTGGAGTTGCCACACGTTCTGTAATTAATTCACCAGCTTCAGTTTTGTGGCTTAATGGCTCTCTGCAACTTGTTTTAATAACTTTGAATTTGAACCGTTGATTATAGGCACTATTCTTTGCATCAGACGACCATCTTAATTTCCTAAAAACAACTACTAACTGAGGACACATGTCGGCACCGCTTATTCGCTTATTCATTATATGTCAAGCATCTTAGACATAAGCAAATAAGCGAGCTGTCAGATGCTAACCAACTTAACTGAAGCTTAGCATCCCACAAGTTGTATATACCTGGGCCCACCAACTGCTAGATGTCACCACCGCTTATCCTCTTACTTGTTAGTCGTGCACTTTCCCTTTAAGCTAATAAGTGGTCCGTTTGATCTTTTGAAACTTGTGCACCATTTAACAGAGTGCCTTTACAACAGCCTGGCCCCACTAAGGACACGCGTCGCCATCGCTTATCCACTTACTCATTAGATGTTGAGCATCTTAGACATAAGTGAATACGCCAACTGTCAGATCTTTTAATAGTTGCTTACCTTTTAATAGAGCATCTTTATTAACATGCCCAGCCCCACTGAGGACATGCATCACCACCACTTATCCGCTTACTCATTAGATGTCAAGCATCTTAGACATAAGTGGATACGCCGACTATCAGATCTTTTAATAGTTGCTTACCTTTTAACAGAGTGTCTTTGTTAATGTACCCGGCCCCACTGAGGACATGCATCACCACTGCTTATCCGCTTACTTGTTAGATGTCGTGCACTTTGGATATAAGTGGATATGCGCACCATTAGATTTTTTCTGACTTGCACGATACATAAGGTGATGATGTAAAGGGACCTATATGGAAAGACTTAGGAGTTAATAAAGTGGTTAGGATATTACAAAATTTAGGAAAAAAGAAACCTATTCATCATAGACACATAACTTAGTAAGACTTAAGTGACCAAAAAAGTAATGCAAGAATAGAATCGGCCAAGGCACTTAGGTTTTTTTTTTAGTCACTTTTGACCACTTTCAAATAGGTTGAGGATTTAGGCACATTTTGCAAAGGCATAAAATCAAATTTAATACCAATTTCAAAACCCTTGACACTACAAATGACAGGAGACCTTATAAAAGTTACAAGGCACATTTTGCACAAGAAATAGTACCAATAGTTACAAAGCCTATGCTTATGAGATAGGAGTGAGGTCTTTCATACCAGGCTCTAGGTGCTTGTTTCAATCCATACAAGGATTTGTGCAGTCTACAAACCATGTTTCTCTTGTTAGGATCAACAAACCCCTCTGGTTGTTCAATGTATACCTCTTCTTCTAGTATTCTATTTAGGAATACAAATTTGACATCCATCTGGTATACCTTGAATCCTTTGAACACAACATAAGCAGGTAAAATTCTTACTCCTAGTCTATAAATAGGTGTAAAGGTTTCTCCATAGTTAGTACCTTCTTATTTTTCATACCCCTTGCATACTAATCTTGCTTGTTTCTTGTGACTTCTCCATTTTCATTTAGCTTGTTTCTGAATATCCATTTGGCACCAATGACATTCTTGTCATCTGGTTTAGGTACTAAAGTCCATGTTCTCTTTTTCTCAATCTTTTCTATTTGTTTATTCATAGCACTGACCAATTCTTCATATTCAAGTGCATTATTAACAAATTTAGGTTCAAAATCACAAATTAAACATCTAGTGTTTACTGACTTACTTCTTGTTCTCATTCTAGTCCTTTTGTCTTGTCTGATTTAATTTTTTGGATGGTGTCTTCTAACATACTTGGAAAGTACCGGTTCAGCTCTTTCTTCACCATTTTAATCATCATCTTGACCTTCATTTTGATCTCCATCACTCAGTGCATCATTTTGAGCAATTTCCTCATTTTTTGTGTTTGCAGCCTGATGCTTTGGTGCATTGTTCTATCGCTCGGGAGAAATACATTGTATCTCCCATAGAGTGTTAGGTTTTTCTCCATAGACAAACTTGTTGTAGTCTTGTGGTTCCTTTCTACTTTCCTCATCATTTTTCTCAGCAAATTCATCTACTTTGATATTTGCACTTTCAATGATTTTTTTAGAGGATTTGTTAAGACATTTATAAGCCTTGCTTTTGGTAGAATACCCTAAAAATATTCCTTCTTAACCTTTGGAGTCAAGATTTCTATTTCTATCATATTTCAAAATATAACATTGACTTCCAAAAATTTTGATGTAACTTACAATGGGTGTGTGTCCATACCATAGCTCATAAGGTATCTTATTTGTGTCTTTCTTAAATTGAACTCTATTTAATGTATAGATAGTAGTATTGACATCTTCTCTCCATAATTTTCTAGTGATTCCTTTCTCAATCATTAGTGTTCGGGAACAATAAAAAATGGATCTATTCCTTCTTTCAGCAATCTCATTTTGCTGTGGTGTTCTCGGTGAAGAAACTTGTCTTTGAATTCAATGCTTGATACAAAAGTTAGTGAATTCATCAGAAATAAATTCTCCTCCTCTATCTGATCTTCAGCATTTTAGTTTTTTTCCACTTTTATTTTCAACTATAGCTTTATACCATTTAAACATCTTGAATTCTTTTGATTTCTCTTTTAAGAATATAACAATCATCATTCTAGAATAATCATCTACAAATTGAATGAAGTATCTATCTCCATAGTAGCTCTTTGTTCTCATGGATCCACATAGGTTAGTATGGACTAATTATAGTATAGTATTATATGTGTAGGTTTTTCTCTTGAAACTATACCTTGCCATTTTACCATTTTGACAATTCCTACACATGACAAGGTCAGGCTTTTACATGCTTGGTAAGCCTCTTACTTTCCTTTTATTGCTTATCCTAACCATGTTGTCAAATTTCACATGACATAACATTTTATGCGACAACATTATGTCTTCATTTTGATCCATTAAACAACTAGTGTTAATGTCATCAAGATAGAATATGTTACCTTTTGTCTGTTCACCAGTTCCGATCAACCTTCCTGATTTATTAAAGATCTTTGCCTTTTTGTTCTCAAATGCAACTTGTTGTCCTGTGTTATTCAGCTATGAAACAAATAATACATTATAGTTAAGTCCTTTCACCCAATATGCATTTTCACATTTGTTTAGATTATTCAACATTATGGTTCCTTTACCTTCAACTGGACAAGGTGAGTCATTACCCATTCTTACTGATCCACCATTATAATATTCAAAAGTTTCAAACTTTCCCTTATCTCTAGTCATGTGGTGAGTACAACCACTAACAATAATATAGACATCATTTTTACTAGATATGAGTGTAGTCTCAACATACCTTTCCTCTTTGTCTAAATCATCCTTCATAAAAAAAAATACCACCTCAATATCTTCATCAGATTTGGTGTCAGTATTCTCTACTTTTTTCCTTAGCCAGGTAACAAGCTTTATTTCCTTTGTCCTTGTAGTCTCGGTTGTCTCTTCTGTCGAATTGTCGGTTGCTTTGGTAATCTCTATCATCACTGATAAGGATAAATTATTTCCTTTGTTTTGTATAATTTTTAATAATTTTTTCTAGTTTTTGTTAAAATATTTGAGAGCCTAGCTAGTCAAAACTTGTGATAAAAGGCTAGATAAAACTGTTAAACCATGGGTAGATGTTTTTGGCATACTTTGCTAATATTATACATATAATGCATTATTTCATAAAAACATCAGAATATATGTTCTAAAATCTAGATATTCAATTTGATTAAGCTTGTTGTATGAATATTTCCACGTCATAACTAACTTGGCAGGAGAGAAGCGGCTGGAGAATGGTCGACAGTATTCAAAGAAGACCGTTGAAGACCAGCTATGGTGGAGTGATCATTACTGCATTAGGAAAACATGGCTGCTACAATGGAGCCATTATTCCAGGATGCAGGGATGTAGTGTGCCTATATTCCCTCTGTACTTAGTACATTGAATTCGTCATCCAAGTTTCATTACCCACACCGCGGGCTGTTGTATTTCCATATTCTTCTCTGACATGTTTTCAGCAAGATGGTTTTCCTTTCTGTTTTGTAATAATGTTTGATCCTCTATATATAGGGATTGGACTGATATTTTAAAGGGGGAGATAAATCAGAGAAAAGGTTTTGGAAGAACACCGTTGTATTTTCACAGCAATCTATTTCAAGTTCCATGTCTTGTTTTTATGTAATGAGTTTTTGAAATGCAATGAAATAGTTCTTGGTTTACATTCTGTGTTCATATTTTAGCAGAAACTGACCAATGGGGCCCACTTGGGAGGTGGAATAGGTTAGAATAGGATAGATTTCATTTCCAACATTTCCAAGCATTTCCAGTATTTCAGATAGAAGTTACAATTTCTTCCTGTAGCATTGCAACTTGTGAGTGTTCCTGCAGCATCTGCAAGAATAGTTATAATGGATGTTTTAGGTTGAAATCTTAGGTTTCAGTAGAGTTGCAATTTCTAGCATTAATTCTAGTAAGAAGATAAATGTATTCTTTTCCTGCAGTGCTAGTGTAGGTTTCTTTTATGCATTTTTACCTTCCTGCAGCATAAGGAACCTAGTGCACATATCATGCCGACCATTTCAAGTATACGTCCCTGGGTTGACAAGTTAAATGCACCTCATAACGGGAAAAATAGTCCTTATATTGAATGAACCATTCCTAAGAAAGTCCTTGAGCATGATTATTATACACCTATTGTGAGGCGGTTCATTTTTGGCACCGCTGTCGGGGATGGTGTCAAGCTAGGAACATTTTTGAGTCATTTTTCATTCCTAGATTAGTTTTTAGATTTATATCTCTAAAAATTGCTTCACAAGCATAAATAATTCAATTGTATGCATCGAAGAGAAAGGCAATGAGATGAATATGGTAGATTTCTCCCAGCAGAGCCTGCTAATTTGAATGAGGAAGTTGAAGAAGTTGAGTTACCCTTTGAGGACGCAAGCCCTGACTTTCCTGCAACATCTTCCTCTAGAGAAAAACCATTTGACATAAGTGGCTTCCGACCTTTTGCAGAAATCTTGGCCAGCTTTCTAAATAATTTCAACCCAAATCCACCTAACATTAACAATTCAGTAGCCAATGCTCCTTTCCAGCAGCAACCCCACAATCAAATACCTCCAGTAATGGCACATCGTACTTTCCCATTTCCTCTCCCAAGCCTTATAAACAATGCTAATCTCAAGAATATACCCACAGCTGCTCTTCCAAAGTTTTATGGTCTTATAATTGAGGATCCTGAGACTTTCTTGTTTCATTTTGACATACTGTGTCGAAGTTTCAACTATAATACTGATGCCCATAAGCTCAAGTTGTTTCCTGCAACACTGAAAGAGTCAGCATTACGATGGTTCATGGGCTTAGGAGCCAATGCAGCAGGTACCTGGGATGAGATGCAGACATTGTTTCTGTAGAAATATAAAGACTATTTCCAAGGTAGTGACCCAAAAGGAGATGACATCTTTAGGATGGCTCAAAAGGAAGATGAAACATTGGAGGATTATGTTTCATGATTTTTGTAAACAATGCAGAAGAATCCCCAGCATGTACTAGCAGAGGACTCCCAGAAGCTAGTCTTTTTGAGAGGGGTAAATGACAACTGTCTGGAAGCATTAGATTTGATTGATAGTGGAGACATATCCCAATCTTCTTGGGATGACCTCAAGAAAATCTGTCAAAACTACTCAAGGTCAACTATGAAGAAAGGCAGAGGATACTGGACCACAGTCACAAAAGGGATTGGTTCAGGCATCTCAAAGCTGGAGATATCCAATTTTCTCATGGATTTCAAGAAAGATATTATAAATGATGTAGCTACACATCTTGACACAATGACTGCCAAGAAGAAGCATGCAGAAGCTGAAACACAATTGGCTGAGTACTGTCCACACTACCATAAACAGAAGCAAGACTACAGATGTAAGCTAGTAGCCAATCTGGAAAACCAACATTTGCCAACTGACTACATGAAGATAGAAGGAGATAATGATCAAGTGTTCTTCATCACTCAACGATGACAATGGGCTTCACGACAAGGTATGCCACAAGATCCTGTACAGTTTTCAAATTTTAATAATAATCAGTGGCAAAACCAAAATTATCAGAACAATTCTTAGTACTCTTAAAACCAATGGCCAAACCAGTAGAATAACCCATGGCCAAACTAGCAAAATAATTAGTGGCCAAATCAGCAAAATAATCAGTGGCCTAGTCAGCAGAATCAATGGCAACCACCGTAAGGGAACTGGAAACAAACTAACCAATGGAGGGGGCCTCCACAATGGCCTAACCAAAATTTTGGTAGTCCACAATTACCACCTCCAGTGCAACCACCTACAATAATGCGACCTCCTATTACAACTAATGCTAATCCAAAGCCTACCCAATTGACTGCTCAACCACAGCCAAATCCAAACAATAAACAATAGCAACAAGCATACACTACTAACACTCAGCACTGCCCTACTTATTTTGTAGAAATATATGATATTCATTTGAGGTCCGATACCACCCTTCCCACACCTGAATATCCTATAATTACGAAATTTGTAGACACTCCTATAGCACTGCTTCCAAAAGCCACATTGCCAAATACTAGCCAGCCTACTGATATACCCAACAGAACTACTATCCACACTTCAAATCCACCCTTTCCACAGAGGTTAAATAAAGAAAAATCTATACCCCAGGAGGAAGAAACATTTGATATTATTGAGCAGCTGAAAAATATGAATATTCAAATTCTGCTATTTCAAGCTATCAAGGATATACCTGTTTATGGAAAGGCTATTAAGGAAGCATGCCTTAAGAAGCCAGGGTGGAAAAAGAAAGACCATCAGATAGTACATGTTGTAGGCCAATTAGTAGATATCATGTTAGCAAAGGTGGTAATACCTAAGTATTCAGATCCTGGTAGTCCAGTAGTTGACCTGATAATAAATGGACAGACTGTGAAAAATGCTCTAGTTGGTTTAGGAGCAGAAATAAATGTTATGACTAAAGATACAATGCATAGGCTAAGCATAGAAGGCTTAAGAACAACAACCACGGTGTTACAACTTGTGGATAGTTCAACTGTTACTCCAGAGGGCCTCATAGAAGATGTGGTTGTAACCTTAGATACATGGGAGTATCCTGCTGATTTTCTCATCCTATCACCTAAAGTAAACTGTGTTGGCTATCCTGTAATCTTGGGAAGACCTTGGTTAGCCACTACTGATGCCAAGATCAATTGCAGATCAGGTAGTATGACAATTTCAAATGGACAAGCCATAAGGAAACTAGCCTTATATCCTCCTGCCCAACCCCAGCCAGACCTGGGAGAACCTATTTGGCCAGACCTAGGAGACGAAGAGGAGGAGGAGCTTAATTCAGTAGCCCAACTCATGATGTTACATAGGCAATCTTTTCTAAAGATGCAAGAAGAAGATGATGTGATACAAAGCATTCTAACTAATGAATGTGTTGTGGCTAAGGATGTTTCAGAAAGTTTTGTTTTACAACTATGTACCTATGAGGATTGTATGCCTCCAGCAAACCATGAAATGATTAATCAATTACTGGCAAATGAAATAGTTAGAAGTCCAGTGCCTAAAGTGTTAATGGCAGAGCTAACAACAACATTAGAACTGTCCTCGGGATGAAGCCTCCATGTAAACAGCAAGCTGTCCCAATCACAGTTGGCATTGCTAACAAAGCTCCTCAGTCAACATGAAAAAGCCTTCACATGAGATTATGGAGATATGGAGGGACTAAACCCAAAAATTTGCACCCACAGAATCTACATCAATGATGGAAGTTTTCCACTTCGACAACCACAGAGGAGAATAAATCCAGCACTGAGAGAAATAGTTAAAACAGAGTTGCAGAAGCTGTTGGATGCTGGATTCATCTACCCAATCTCTGACAGCAAGTGGGTATCACCATTGGTAATTGTACCTAAGAAAGGAGGTAAGTGGTGGATATGTGTGGATTAAAGAGAATTAAATAACACTACAAAAAAAGACCACTTTCCTTTGACTTTTATTGACCAGGTCTTGGATAATTTGGCTGGAAAGAAATATTTCTCCTTCCTGGATGGATACAGTGGTTACAATCAGATAAGCATTTCCCCCGAAGATCAAGAAAAGACTACGTTCACATGTCCTTGGGGCACATATGCCTATTCAGTATTTCCATTTGGATTATGCAATGCACCTGCTACCTTTCAGAGAGCTGTGATCAACATTTTTGCTGACATATCACATGATTGCATGGAAATATACATGGACGACTTCACAACATTCGGTGTCACATTTGAGGAAGCTCTAAAGAATTTGGAGAAAGTAATGATTAGATGGGAGGAGCATAACCTATCCCTCAACAGTGAAAAGTGCTTTCTAATGATGCAGGAAGGAGTGGTGTTGGGACATTTTATCTCCGAGGCTAGAATACAGGTAGACCCTGCAAAGATAGAGGTAATTCTTACACTCCCTATTCCTACTAAGAAAAAAGAAGTTAGATCTTTCCTAGGTCACGCTGTTTATTATAGGAGGTTTATCCAAAACTTTAGTCAAATAGCTAGTCCTCTATACAACTTACTTACCAAAGAAGCTGAATTTGCTTGGACAAAAGAATGTGATGAGTCCTTCCTGCAGCTCAAGTCACTT
>MU223732.1:1948108-1970185 GCA_018584345.1 Thuja plicata | reverse complement strand
CCTCTATACAACTTACTTACCAAAGAAGCTGAATTTGCTTGGACAAAAGAATGTGATGAGTCCTTCCTGCAGCTCAAGTCACTTTTGACAACTGCACCAGTACTTAGGGGTCCTGACTGGACATTGCCATTTTACATCCATACAGATGCTTCAGACTATGCTATAGGTGTTGTCTTAGGAAAGAAGACTAAAAACCTTGAAAATGCAATCTATTATATTAGTAAGAGTCTACATGGACCAGAGTTAAACTATACAGTGACTGAGAAAGAATTGTTAGCAGTAGTTTATGCTTTGAACAAATTTTTCCATTATGTAACTAGTTATCCTATCTATGTTCATATTGACCATGCAGCAATTAAGTATCTCATGAACAAACCTACCATAACAGGCAGGTTAGCAAGATTGCTTCTTCTATTGCAGGAATTTGACATAACAATCATTGACAAGCCAGGGAAAGCAAATGTGGTAGCTGATAATCTATCCAGACTTCATCATGTTGAAGAAGATACTACTTTGATAGATGATACATTTCCAGATGAACATTTTTTTCATATTACTATCCAGAATCCATGGTATGCAGATATAGCTAACTACCTAGCAGCTAATAAAATGCCCACACATTTCTCTTCGAAGGAAAAGAAGCTGCTTGTGGAGAAAAGATTCCATTTCTCTTGGATTGATAGCATGTTATTTTACATTGGACCTGACCAAGTCATGAGAAGATGTGTAAGAGAAGATGAGCCATATTACATTCTTCATGCATGTCACAATGAACCATGTGGAGGGCACTTTGCATCCAAATGAACAACATAGAAGATTTTAACAACTAGCTACTATTGGCCTACACTTCACAAAGATGCAGCAAGTTATACAAGAAAGTGTGACAAATGCCAGAGAATGGGTCGACCAACAAGATCAGATGAAATGCCCTTAAACCCACAGGTGGTGGTAACACCATTTGATAAATGGGGCATGGACTTTATTGGTCCAATAGATCCTCCATCTAATGGTAAATCATACATACTGGTATGCATAGATTACCTGACCAAATGGGTCGAAGTCAGAGCAATGAAGCATGCAAGAGATCATAAAGTTGCTGAATTTCTGTATGAAGAAATTTTTACTAGATATGGCGTGCCAAGAGAACTTGTTACTAATCAAGGTACACAATTCACCTCCAATCTGATAATAGAGCTCATGAAGGAATATAATATCAGACATCGGAAGTCAAGCCCCTATCACCCCCAAGCCAATGGACAAGCAGAAGTAACAAATTGGGAAATAGAAGCAATTTTAACAAAGATAGTTCATTTGCATTGCCAAGATTGGAGCAACAGACTATTAGAAGCAATCTGGGCATATAGAACAACATGGAAGACTACCAGGTTCACACCATTTGAACTATTATATGGAAAAACAACAATGTTACCGATTGAGTTTGAACACAAAACATTAAGAACAACACTGGAGTTAAACATTGATCTTCCTGCAGCATAGAAGGAGCGATTGCTGCATCTCAACTCTTTGGATGAAATGCGCAATTCTGCCCTATAGCGCACAAAAATTGTCCAAAAGCAAATAAAATAGTGGCATGACTCCCATATCAAGAATAAGTAGTTCACAGTTGGAGATTGTGCATTGTTATATGATTCTAGATTCCAAGAGATACCAGGCAAGCTACAGACATGATGGCTGGGTCCTTATGAAATCAGCCATGTATTTATGAATGGAGCAGTCCAGTTGACCACAATTGACCCTATTCAATTCAAGATATTAGTCAATGGCCATATACTAAGGTTGTATCACCATCCACAGATGAAAGAAAACTTCCTACAGCAGTTCAAACAACTAGTTTTAAAGGATCAACAGGTAATACTTCCTGCAGCAAAGGGTGTCAACCTTCTTCCTGTAGCTCTTCAATGAAAATTCCTTCGAAGCATGACCATAATAAAAAATTTATGATCACATAAAGTTTAAAATTCCTCATTCACTATCTATATTCTTATTTTTCAACCCACTTCATTTCTTAATCTTCCATCCACCCACATTCCATGTCATCATATTTCTATGCTTTCAATAAAGAAATAGTGCGCTGAGACATGTGAACACTGACACCATCATTCCACTCTTGCCAATCTTTCCTACCACGTGCGATGATCAATTACCAGGTATGAGATTTTCAATTTTATTTCCATTTTTAGCACATGTATTTAGTTGGTTATATTGAATACTGCAATAAATGTATTGTTGCCGCCTTCAATCTAGTTCTGTACCTTCTGCCAAGTCTGACAAGTGAGGACACTTGTCAATATTTTGTAGGGGGCAGGGAAGTGTGCCAATTTCCAAAAGTGTCATTTCTATTTAATCATTAAAAGATCCCCAAATCTGTACTTTGGCATTGTCTTAATTAAAAACTAGCTACCGCATCACACAAGTGTCAAATTATCGTACCTTTATTCTGAATAAACCTCTAACTGTCAAATTAGATGTGACCAAGTATTAAAACCCACTCATGCATGAAAATTTATGATTCATTCTGTTGAAATACATTATTATTGTCCATATCAAGAAACCAGAAGAGTTTGAAAGAGGGTCTGTGGGTTTACAGGAAGTAGTCTAAAATTTAAAAAAAAAGGAAGCAGAGCAGAGGTTAACCAGAGCAAAGATTAAACAGAGCAAAGGTTCAATTGCAGTGGCATGAACCAGTGGTTCATAATATTTTGTTAGCCGATGTAGAGGTCGTAAGAAGATTTAATGCCTGTGGATGGCTGGGGTATTTCTTAAAATTGACAGAGTTTGATGATGAAGCAGCAACATAATTTTTGAACACATTTGATGAGGGCCATGCAATGGTATGGGGATTGCCAGTTGTTGCAACAGAGGATCGAATAGTAGAAGTGACTAGTTTTCCAGTAGCAGGGGAACATTATCCCAATGCCCATGGTGCCAGGTTAGCCAGGGCTCAATTCACCCTACCAGGAGACCCTCCATTGGAAGTCACTAAGCAGGGATGCAAAAGGATGTCTATTTCTCCACCATACTAGGAGTTGGCTATGCACATTATAAGGTATTTCACCTATGAGGGATGATTCTCTAATTTACATGCACATCATTTTAAGCTTCTTATTTATATATGACATAATATTCCAGTGAATGCACCCAATTTTTTGTTTAATATGCTGTGCATTAGTGCCGAAGAAACACAAAAAGGGAAAGACAACTCTATGACTCACCATGCCCTGATTAAATTACTCATAGAAAAATCTCTTAGGGATGCCTCCCCTATGACATGGGCAGAGTTCATCCATCATAAAACCCTTTAGCCCCAAATTGCCCCTAATGTGAAAAATAACCAAGATAATGCAGTCTCCCCTGATTCAGTTGTTGAGCAAAATACCCAAGGGGCAGAACCTGAAAATTTACAAGAAAAGGTGCCTTTAACCACTCACATGAGAAAGATACCTTCTGCTACTAGAACAAAAGGAAAATGTAAGTTGTATGAAGAAACTTCGGTTCCTGCAACTGAACCTCAAAAACCTCAAGTTTCAAGAAAGAAGAAAATGAAATCAGTTCCTGCAGCCACTACTCCTACAGTAGAGATGACAAAAAGGGATAGTAAGAAAAAGGCCATAGAAATTGAGGAAATCCCTATAAGAAGAAGCCCTAGGATGAGAGAGAAAATTCCTAAAGTGTCCACCAAAAGCCAACCCTCTTCCCCCAAGCAATTTAGAGAGGAAACTCCTATCCATGTTGTTCCTGATGACTCTCCCAATCAGCCTGAGATGCCTGACTTTCCTCAAAATATGGAAGAGGAATGTGGTGATGAACCAAACATATGTCAGAATGACCTAGGAATCAGCCATTAGGATGTTCCAACTCGGGAGGAAGAAACCTTTATAGCTCACTAGCCGGCTTGTGCAAGAAATTATTTAGTTCCCTACAAACGAACTTGGTTGATAAACTTCCTAGAGCAATCATATAAAGAGCAGAGAAAGAAGGATAATCAGGATGGAAGCAGTGATTCAATTACCCTACAAGCACTTATCTTCCACTCATATAATAATAATGTAATGACAACCACTCTATGGGGGGAAGAAAAGAAGAAACTGCAGAAAGAAATAACAGAACAAAGAGAGGAAATTGCAGACTTGAAAGATCAATTGACAAAACAAAAATAGAGAATGGACCATGCTCTTAAACTAACCGACTAGGTCATTGCTTATAGACCTCTACCCAGGGTCTATGCTATCTATCTCAAAGAACAATTCCTTCTATTCCAATTGATGATGACCCTCAAGGATTTGAATACAGAGTTCAAATCAGCCCAGGAATTCTATGGGTTATACCAAACACTTCCATCTTGGCAACAAAACCTACTCTGCAAGTTATACGTGCATAATTTCATCATCCCCACAGAGAATAAATGGAATCCCTTGCCTTACATCAGGGATATACACCTAAGGGTTCTGATGTCATGGATGCACAATGAAGCCAACTATGATAGGAATTTGGAGAATTACAGAGATCTTGAGAAGACAGAACCCCTACCATTAAGAGCAGAATGCAGTCAGCCAGAAGTATTCCTAAGGGATTGGTTTAGACTGACATATGGGAACATCAAGAAGGAAATAAGGGACAAAATTTTTAAACTCAGAGAAGAAGTTTATGTAGAATATGATAGCATGTCCTACTTTGTATTCCAAAGAGCCCTAACTGGTGCAAAAAGTAGATGGGGCAGATTATCCGAGGTCTTTAAAAGATCAGAACCACATAGCCCCATTAACCTTGAAGCGGCTATACACTGGGCACCAAAGTACATAGTGCTAGGTAGGCAAATTAGGAAGAAGCTCTGGTGTCCACTCACAATGCAACCGCCCATGCTCCTATGGCCCTTGTATGATATCAATGCTACCAGACTTGATAGGATGTAGGAAGATCACAGAAGGGAAGTCTGGGAAAGAACAAGGGGATTATACTACTCCTTTAAGAGCCAGAGGAGGGGAAGAACTAAAGTTGGTGACTACAGGTCAATTGCCAAAAAGTGCAATGCTTGAGGACAAGCATTTGAGTAACCAAGGGGCAAATGATAAGGCTAAATTATTGCCTTTGTTTTGTATAATTTTAAATACTCTGTTCTAGTTTTTGTTAAAACATTTGAGAGCCTAGCCAGTCAAAAATTGTGATAAAAGTCCAGATAAAACTGTTAAAACATGGGTGGATGTTTTTGGCATACTTTGTTAATATTATACATATAATGTAGTATTTCATAAAACCATTAGAATATATGTTCTAACATCTGGATATTCAATTTGATTAAGCTTTTTGCATGAATGTTTCCATGTCATAACTAACTTGGCAGGAGAGAAGCAGCTGGAGAGTGGTCGATAGTATTCAAAGAAGACCGTTGAAGACCAGCTATGGTGGAGTGATCATTACTGCACCAAGAAAAAATGGCTGCTACAATGGAGCCATTATTCTAGGATGCGGGGATGTAGCACGCCTATATTCCCTCTGCACTTAGTACGTTGAATTAATGGTCATCCAAGTTTCATTACCCACACTGCGGGCTATTGTATTTCCATATTCTTCTTCGGCATGTTTTCAGCAAGATGGTTTTCCTTTCTATTTTGTAATAATGTTCGATCCTCTACATATAGGGATTGGACCGATAGTTTAGAGGGGGAGAGAAATCAAAGAAAAGTTTTTGGAAGAACACCATTGTATTTTCACAGCAATCTATTTCAAGTTCCATGTCTTATTTTTATGTAATGAGTTTTTGAAATGCAATGAAATAGTTCTTGGTTTACATTCTGTGTTCATAGTTTACCAGAAACTGACCAAGGGGGCCCACTTGGGAGGTGGAATTGGTTAGAATAGGATAGATTTCATTTCCAGCATTTCCAAGCATTTCCAGTATTTTAGATAGAAGTTACAATTTCTTCCTGCAACATCGCAACTTGTGAGTGTTCCTGCAGCATCTGCAAGAATAGTTATAATGGATGTTTTAGGTTGAAATCTTAGGTTTCAGTAGAGTTACAATTTCTAGCATTCATTCTAGTAAGAATATAAATGTATTCTTTTCCTATAGTGCTAGTGTAGGTTTCTTTTATGCATTTTTACCTTCCTGCAGCATAAGCAAAATGAGTCCTTAAGGAACCTAGTGCACATACCATGCTGACCATTTCAAGTATACGTCCTTAGGTTGACAAGTTAAATGTACCTCATAACGGGAAAAATAGTCCTTAGATTGAATGAACCATTCCTAAGAAAGGCCTTGAGCATGATTATTATACACCTATTGTGAGGTGGTTCAATCACCTCTATCTAACCTATTTTCATATGATCTGTCATTTTTTTTGTCTTCTTTTCTTTTGTTAAGACATCTAGCAGCAAAGTGTCCAATCTCTTTACAATTAAAACATACCAATGGTAATTTACCTTTGTATCTACCTTTGCCTCTCTACAATCTTATAGTCATTAGTGCTTCAATCTCATCATTTCTTTTTCATCACTATCACTTTCACTATTATTTCTCATAGTGTGTTTATGACACTATTTACTTATTTTCAAAGAAGATTTGAATGCAGACTCAAAAGATGGTAAGACATTGTTGTCAAAGTTATTCATCTCAAATGAAATAAGTCTACCAACCAAACTATCTAGAGTGACATTGTTGTTTCCTACTACTCTAATTTATTGTATAGTAGATACTCTAATAGCATAAACAAGCAATAATGTTCTTAGGATTTTACTTACCACTGTTTCTTCTTCAAGTACACCTCCACCTCCTTGGATAGCATTGACTACCTCTTTGATTCTGTAGCTATACTGAGTGATGTTTTCTCCTTCTTTAATTCTTAGGTAATCAAATTTTCCTCTTATGGTTTCTGCCCTAGCTCTTAGTACATGTGTATCTCCTCCATGTAATAGCTTCAATTTGTCCCACATTTTCTTTGCAGTGGTGCATTTTTTGACATCTTCAAATTCAACATCAGGGAGTGAGGAAGCAAGTTTTATAATCATAGAATTGTGCTCATGCTTTTCTCTCAATCGATCAACTATGCGAGGTCATGTAGGAAACAAATATTATATATCCATGTATTGAGTAACATCATTTCCAATACCTAATAGGTGGAGTCTTATCCTTCTTTGTCATGATGAAAAGTTCTCCTTGTCAACTTAGGCACACCATGTTTTCTCATCTTGTTATCTTTTTCTTATGTCTTGAAACCTTCCTTCTAAGCACACAAGCTCTGATACCAATTTTTAGAATAACTGAGAGGGGGGGGGGGGGGAATCAGTGGCCTCAAAATCCAATAAANGAATAACTGAGAGGGGGGGGGGGGTGAATCAGTGGCCTCAAAATCCAATAAATCAACCACAAAACTTTATATTTCAAATATAAACCTCAAGTTATCTTCAGTCCTACAAGATGTATGCCTTGAAATAATCTTATCAAATAACTACTACTCAAAATCAACTATTAAACCTTATTCTTAAGCTTTACCAAATATCAGTTTAGCCTTTACCGAAATACAGTAAATAACTTAGTGTTTACTAATCAATCATGTTTTAGTAATCTGTTAAGCAAAATAAAAAAGTAATGAACCATAAACACATTTGACACATGGATTTTTAACATGGAAACCTTGTTAAAGGAAAACCCACTTTAGATCAGTAAGCCAAAATTTTCACTCTTCTGAAGTGAGCTCGGTGAAGAGCCAACCCTGTTAAAGGTTACAAACACACTATTAAGTGTGACCTTGTTAGAGGATTTATCACTAACAGTTTATCACTTGATATCTGGCATTCACTATGACATCTTCATGATAAAACTTTTGATACTCCTTGGTATGTTTCTCAATATATAAAGGATGGTTAGATCCTGCACACTTAAGAGACTTTCTGATCCAATGGTCAAACTAAAACACTATATGATATGTTCATAAATACAACTTAGACTTGCAGATGTTCAGATCTATTATAATCTCATAATACCTTTCTGATCAATTTTTCCCTTTAATACCTTTGCTCCACTTCTTTCTTCTCAGTGATGTTGTGCTTCTCTATTGCTTGGTGTCCACAAAAATATTTAGCTTGTTTGATCAGGACTATATGAATTATTTCTTCACCAGTATTCTCTTCAGCATCTTCTTCTCTATTCACCCCTAATTCATAATTAATTAGCTTGTCTCTTTATAGACATGATTTCATCATTTTTAGGTTTTAGTCTTTCTTGTTCTTGATGTGATCTGGAAATCTCACCTTTCTTTCTTTAAATCTAACTTCAATTTTATCCCGTATATTTCTCCTTGACAACTGGAATAAAATAGATTTAAAAATCTAGCTTATCTCTCGCTTTTAACTTGTCAATGAAAATGATGTGATCAACCAGTTAACTCCATATTTATCTTCTGCTAGCTAAGTCTTTTGTCATTTCTGAACTTCAGTTCTTATCGGTGTTTAACTCCTTGTTAGCTCGGTCTTGACTTCAGTTGTCCTTAGGAATCTATATCTATTGGGGTTGTCAGTCCGTTGGGGTTTTCTATCCGTCAGGAAACACTATTAATTTTATTTTCTCTCAGGTATCACTATGTTTCTGCTCGTCACTAATGCTTTCTTAGGTTTCTTTCTCGGGTATCACAATGACTTTTCTCTCGAGGTTCTCTATCCATTGGGGTGCACTATCTGTCGGTGTTTGTTGTCACTTACTGTAGACTGAAATTTTATGCATTACTGATATGATAACCTTTATCTCTCCAGTTTTTTGAAGTCTTTGACACCATGTATATATAACCAATCAGATTATATTAACCTGACATCAATGACAATACAATACATTAACTATTTTAATGTCTTGCATTAACTTTCTACAGCTCGGTGATCATTAACTTAACATCTTCAAGCATTCAATCAGTTATGGTTCATCATGGTAACCCAAAATTTTCACTCTTTTGAAGTGAGCTCGGTGAAGATCCAACCCTGTTAAAGGTTACAAACACATTTTTAAGTGAGACCTTGTTAGAGGATTTAAAACTAATAGTTTGTCACTTGATATCTGACATTCACTATGCTCTCTTCATGAGAAACCTTTTGATACTCCTTGGGATGTATCTCAATATATAAAGGATGGTTAAATCCCACTCTGTTAAGAGATTTTTTGAATCAATGGTTAAACAGAAATAGTATATGATCTGTTCATAAATATAACTTAATCTTGCAGATGTTCAGATCTATTGTAAGCTCATAATACCTCTTCTAATCAATGTTCTCTTCGATTCCTTTGATCCACTTCTTTCTTCTTGGTGAATGTTGTTCCTTCTCTATTGCTCGGTGTCTATAGAAACCTTATCTCTGTTCTTCAACTCGTTAGATTAGATCTGTATAAAGACTTCTTATCTTCACTAGAATTCTCTTGAGCATCCTCTCTTTCATATTGAATCAGCTTGTCTCTGTTAATCCCTAAATTTTGTTGATGATTAGTGACCTAAACTTAGTCATTTACTTAGGCATTTTTAGTTGGTTATCACTGTGGTCAAGCTAAACATTCAAGGCCAAGCAATATTAAGTGCTGAGCAACAGAGATGTTAAGTGCCAAGCAGAACATTTTTTGCATACATGTCAGAATTAATTCAAACTTTTATGTAAAAGGTTTAGGCTGACTTTTATGAGATTTGGGCCGACATTTGTATGGATTTAATATTTTTCTACTAAGTTAATTATGCATTTAATTTTTTTATACTATGCATGGAATGGAGCCAATTAGGAAATCAAAATTCATTGGAAGCATAAACTATAGATCTTGATCGTTGATCTAGATCTCGGTGCTAGATCTGAAAAGACATATAAGATTGCTTCTAACCCTAGAAAAGGAGTGTGAGCAAGAGATATATAGAGAAGCATTATTGTTCATGAGAGATGAACAGTAAGTCATTTTGAGAAGAAGCCTAGATCAAGCATAATGATAGAGTAGTGAAAAGAAAAGTAAAGACATATCAGATTGAGAGATCACAGAAGGTATTGGAAAGAGCAGATCCATCATCAGCATCTGAGTGCATAATGAAGGATCACTACTTGGAAAATTCTAATAGGTGTATCAGGTGAAATCTCTTAATAGAGTGGTTCTAGCAGACCATTTTAAATCTCTTAGTCGAGTGCTTACTTTATTGTAATGATATTTAGTTCTTAACAGAATAGACCTTTAACTAGGTAGATTGCATGTTGCAATAAAACTCTTGTAGCCCTAATAGGCACACTTTATTGTTGCAGTAGTGAAGATTTTTTGGGTGTCATCCCCACCCCATTTTTACCTATTTGGGTTTCTGGGTTACCAAAATTTTGTTGTATGAGCTATACATTTCATGTTGTTGATGCTATTTGATGTTAGGTTAAATTCATATATGTATGAATGTGAATCAATTTGTTTTAAGTGGTTAATTTTTAAGATATGATTCACCCCTCATCTCAATATCTTTCTTTCCCCATTATTGTACTTCCAACAATTGGTATCAGAGCATAAATCACCTACAAAATCTTTTAATCAGCTTGTGATTATAGATCTTGAGTTGGAGGTTTACAAGTTGGGTAAAGTCATTGAGAATCAAAAGATCGAGATTCAGCTAGCATTACATTAGCTTGAGATAGAAAGACAGGAATTGAAGAAATCATTGATAGCCAAGAAAGACTTGGCCAAAAAAATGAATGATACTCATTACCAGGAAGATGACACTGCAAATCTATTTCAGAATGGATATTCTACTAAGAGTGATGCAACAATTACAGATCTACTGGAAAAGAACAATGCACTGTGTGAAAAAGTCAGAAACTTCAAAAGAGAACAAGAAATGCAGATAGTAAGACTATGTGAAGTAGTGGAACAAAAGAAGAAAGCTGAAGATGAAAAAGATATGACAGAAGAAGATAAAAGAGTGATAACTATCAGACTTGATGAAAGGACACATGATGTGCAAATGATGACAATCAATCAGGTTGACATGAAAAATCAATTTCTACTTGCAAATTAGGAGATTAGTAGGAAAGATATGGAAATGATGAATCTGAGATCTGGGAACAATCAATTGAAAGATGATTTGAGATCTGAGAAGGAACTTAATGAAAGGTTGAATAAGCCTAATGAAGCTTTGAATCATTTTGAGAATCTAATGGAAGCATCAAGGAGGTCAAAGGATTCTTCTGGATTAGGTCACACTAAACCAAAGACATCTGCTGAGAAAGGAGAATCATCTAAGAATGGTGGAAGGAGGAATGCAAAAACAAAGCACAAGCCTGTTTACCACCACTGTGGAAAACTAGGTCATACAGAAAACATTTTTTGAAGAAAGAAAGGTAAGGCCAATCCTAAACCTAAGTTCAATGGTTACTATTTTAATTGCAAGAAATTTGGACATAAAGTACATGAATGTTGGGCTGAAGCAAGTGATGCACCTCCCAAACAAGATTTAATGGTTATTGTTACAAGTGTCAGAAACATGCTCATAAAGCACAAGACTATAGATCCAATGCTAAACAACAATGGACATCAAAGACACAAACAAAAGCATCTAAGAAAGGAAACACTTACAACTGGGATTATAATACAAGACAGATTTGTTGTTACTGTGAAGAATATGGACATGCACCTGAAGATTGCTTAAAGACACATGTCAGAGGGAAATCTAAGAGTTGGATGAATGGAAGCTTAGTCTATTTTAGTTGTTTGAAGATAGGTCACACTAAGAGAGAGTGTAGAACAGGAGTTCCTGATCCTACTGTTGAAGAAATAAGAGCACAGATGAACCAAACATGGGTAAGGAAAATAAAGCCAAGCAACAGTGAAGCTACTAAAGCCGAGGTCACCCAATCCAATGGATCAGGTGATCACACCATCTCTAACTAAGAAATAGAGCTATGTAAGGAACTGAATTTAAATTTCAAATCTTACATCAATTCCTAATATGTAAATGTGCCAAAGTCCATATCTGCATATGTTAAGATGCACCAGGACATGTTTGTGACAAGTGCCAAGAAGATTTATCTGCATGATAGGTGTCGAGTTGGTTGGACAAGTAAGTTGTGTAATGGTTGAGTATGGTAAGTTGAGTGGTATGCAAGTTGTGTTAGTCAGCAAATGATAGCTGGCTTGCACTAACCTGATGGGAAAAATATTTATTTCTTACCTATCTTGACCTTTTGAGTCTATATAAGGATGAATAGTCTATTTTTCATTTTACCTTGCAATTTTCAACATTCAAAGAGTGATCAAAGAAGTTGCATAATTGATATTAGTAAAGTTTGTTTTGATAATTTCGTCAGCGTATTGTCAGCAACCCTAAGTTGAACAGTGTGAAGTGTTACTTTTTGAGGTACCATGTTCTTCATTCTCAAACCCTAATTTTAGAGATTATGGGTGTAAGTTCTTCCACACTAGTTAAAGGAATGGAGGAGGATCTGAATCAAATTAAGTTAGTAAGGAGTGATGCATGTGCACCACCTAACTTTTGAGCCGTTCCTGAAAGTGCAATTCTAAGTGATCTAAATGGAGCCCTCTCATCAATCCCACCAAAGGTACTTATGATCCACGATGTTAGATCTTACTACATGGTTAAAATTGGCAAAGTGGGTGATAAAAAATTAAGGAAATCCTACAGCAAGCTATGAAAAAATAGAATTCTGAAAGACGAATTCAAGCATTTAGCCAACAAAGGGTTAACTCGTACCCTAGATTTTCACCAGACTTCAAGGATGAAAGGATTAAGGTTGTTCTAAGCCAAGTTCATAATATGCATATGTGGCTGGACAATGGACCAGTTAGGATCACAAAAGATATTATTCATAGAGTAATTGGATATCCTATTATCAGTGGTAAATGAACAATGAGAGATCAAAAGAAAGAAGAGATAGAAGCTAACACTGGAGCTATTTGGAACAGTAGAGGTATGACTATCTCTACAATTGAAGATTTAGAACTTGACTTTGGAGTAAGAGTGATTGCACACAATTTCTATCAGTCAAGTTGACTGGATAGTGTTCCCTACACAACCGTAGACTAGGCATGGAAGATAGTGAAGAAGAATCACACCTACAACCTTGCCAAGCTGCAGTTGACACAACTAGCCGAGAACTTACTATCTATCAAAAAAGCTAAAAGCTCTTCATGTAAGTTTGGCTATTTTCTAATGTGTATATTCTTCTATGTATAGAAGTCATTTCCTACTCTAGGAAATATTGTTTGGAAGAAGGACAAACCTATTACTATACAGATTAGTGATTGTATTCAGCAATTAGGCAATAATTTCAATAGTATTATGGAAAACTATTTTGTGGAATTCAAAAAGAGAATGAGGTTGAGGACCAGAATTCCCAATTCACTTGTGGAAAAGCAATATGAAGAGATATGTTTCTTAGTTGATATAGATTACACTTACATTCAAGCTATGTCACCTAGAGTATCATGGCTAGAGCCATTTCCCTATGAATTAAACATCGATGAAACATCAGTAGTTATCACAACACTCCTAGTAGAGGAGATTGATACTAAAGAAAAAATATTCAGAAATTGTGATGAAGCTAAGGCAAAGATATCCATTAATCTTAAGGAAGGAACCATGGAGAGAAAGAGGAAAAAGATTGTGAAAATTTTGAAAAAGATGGTGGGCTTGCCGAGTGATGAGGAGCTAGAGGATGCACCTCTAGACATATCTAATGGACAAGGTGAAGATGTATCTAAGGAACAAGAAGTAGAAGTCAGTGAATCTGAAGAAGAGATTACTGTTAAGGCAAAAGGAAAGAGACCAGCAGTAGCCAAGGTAACCAAGCTGAGTAAAGAGAAACCTAGAGTTACCCCTCCCATTGAAAATCATCCAAGGACAAGGGCATCTACTGCCACATCACCAGTAGATCAAAAAAAAGTCTATGTAAAGAAGGTTGGAGAGAGTAGTTCTAGATTGAAGCCAAAATTTGCAACAAAGGCTGTGTCGAGCCTACAAGTTAAGAAACCAAGAAGGAAACTTCATTTGGATCTAGAAAGTGATGAAGAAAAGACTAAAAATGATGAACCCAGAAACATACCAACAACACCATTCAAGAGACCCACAGATATTAATGAGGTATGTGAGAACTTGATAAATTCTGCAGGGTTATCTGGTTTTAAGTTTATCAAGTATGAAAAACTAAAGGTAGAAGATAAGCATAAAGTTTAGATTTCTCTTATAGAAATGATGTGTAATTTCAAGTTAACTCCTATAGAGATAGGAAACAATGTACCGTGTGAGTTATATGATTTTCTATCTGGCAAATCGGAATTTGCTCTCACAACTGAAAGACAAATAAGGGAAGGCACATTAGCTCAAGTCATTCCTGAACTAACTAAGAAATAGAGAGAAAAATTTGTTGAAGAGTATAAGCATAAATTCATACCTAAATAGAGAGGTTATGCTATTTTGAAAAATGATATTGAAGGGATTGTACAATAGAGTACTAGGATTTGGAAGGAAATCTTTGGATTGGTTGCTCCAAAAGAGAAGAAAACTAATGAAGAAACATCTGAGCCAAAGGCTAAAGAAATTGAAACCACCCCTGTACCATAGAAATAAGTAGTTCAAATTTCTACTGAGTCTGACAAGACTAGAGAAGCATCACAAGAACAAACAAAGACAGTTAACAATGTTGATCTGACAATTGATGACTCTAGAAATTTGGATGCTGAGGGTCAGGATGAGCCAAGGGACTCAACTATAGAATCACCTATTAAGGAAATTGAGGTTGAAGGAGAGAAGAGTATAGAGGAAGATGAAAAGAGAACTCAAAAGGAACTTGAGGATAAAGATGCTCAAAAAGAAGCTGAAAAGGAGAAAACAATTGAACAAGAGGTAAGTGCACAACATTCACCTATTTTAGAGGTTGTGAAATCAGTTCTAGATAGTAGTGAGGAGATAAGAGATACTAACAATGAGCCTAAAGAACAAGAGGAAATGCAAGTGTTGGTTGATCTACCAAATTCTACATCATCAACTCCCACATGACTTAAAACAGGAGGCATGCCTGATCAGCAGGCAATTTTGACTACTACTGAAACTAAAAAAGATATTGTAGAAACAAAGCCAAGCAGTAGTTCACCTGAATTTAAGAGGAGGAAAGTTATGAGGAAGAAGTCTTCGATTATTGTTGTCACATTAGATGAAGTTATTGTGATTCCACCATGGGATCCCAATGTTTTGTCATATGAACATATTGAGACTCTTCAAGAGCTACTTAAGAGGAAGAAAAGATAGGAGGAACTGAAAAGGGAGTAGAAGCAAAAGCAAGTGTTACATGACATCAAAGACATATTTGTAAAATCATTTAACATGGAAGATGAAAATCCTCAAACTCCTATTCTTGAATAGTTATTTCATATTGTGCAAAAGGTAAATGATCACAACATTGAAGCCAATGAAAAGCTGTTGTAATGGTCTGAGAGAAAATTCAAGAACAAAGTACTAGAAAAAATCTCAGGAGAGATTGCAGTAAAACAGGTTGAACTTTCTTCTCTTGTAGGAATTTTGGAATAAGTTGCAACAAATGTTTATCCTTTGTATAAGAGGTTATATGATGTTAAATTCTTCACAAAGGATAATCTACATTCTTTAGAGAAATTGCAACTAAACTTAAATTCAACTGGAAGTTCATTGAGTATGGATGCTAGCACTAGCTCCTTACATTTCAATAGATTGACTTATGCACAAAGGAGGATAGCCAAGCTCATGGTTGAAGATGGTTGGATTAGGACCAAATTGATTACTATTTAGACAAGCCTGATACCTCATCTAGAGGTCATTCAAAAAGAACTTTCATCTGCAAATGAATTGGTTAAGAGAGATTCTCATCTCTCCACTGCAGAAATTTTACTAAGTCTAGCTGCCGAGATAGAAATCAAAATAGAGGTTATGAAGTTTGTTAAGGATAGTTGGGACATTGCATTTACGTCTACCTTCCAACTTCATAAATAGTTTTTGGACAATTATAACTTGACCCCACCTGCAATCAGTGACAAAAACAAGGGGGAATCTGATAGAACTGACAAGGATACAACATAAGGAGATCAATACAAGGTATCAATGTAAATATTTATTTTGTAAGGCATGCATACTTTGTAAATTTTTGTATGTAGAATGATGTACATTCCTAGGGGGAGTACATTGTGTACTTAGGAAAAATTTTGGATGGAATGAATCGAAATGATAAGTGTGTTTTTGCCACTAATATCAAAGGGGGAGATTGTTAATCCCTAAGTTTTGTTGATGATTAGTGACCTACACTTAGTCATTTACTTAGGCAGTTTTAGTTGGTTATCACTGTGGCCAAGCTAAAAAATCAAGGCCGAGCAAGTTTTAGGTTGCTGAGTTACATCATGCCGAGCTGATTAGAATATTAAGTGTTGAGCAATAGAGATGTTAAGTGCCAAGAAGAACAGTTTTTTCATACATGTTAGAATTGATTCAAACTTTTATGTAAAAGGTTTAGGCCGACTTGTATGATATTTGGGCTGACATTTGTACGCATTTAATATTTGTCTACTGAGTTAATTACACATTTAATTGTTTTATACTATGCATGGCATGGAGCCAATCAGGAAATCAGAATGCATTGGAAGCATAAACTATAGATCTTGATCGTTGATCTAGATCTCGCTGCCAGATCTGAAAAGACATATAAGATTGCTTCTAACCCTAGAAAAGGAGTGTGAGAAAGAGATGTATAGAGAAGGGTTATTTTTCATGAGAGATGAATAGTAAGTCATTTTGAGAAGAAGCCTAGATCAAGAAGA
Source organism: Thuja plicata (assembly GCA_018584345.1). Classification (NCBI taxonomy): domain Eukaryota; kingdom Viridiplantae; phylum Streptophyta; class Pinopsida; order Cupressales; family Cupressaceae; genus Thuja; species Thuja plicata. The sequence goes on along the minus strand of MU223732.1, from coordinate 1,953,381 downwards.
ATGACAGAGCAGTGAAAACTAGAGTAAAGACATATTAGATTGAGAGATCAGAGAATATATTAGAAAGAGAAGATCCATCATTAGCATCTGAGTGCATAACGAAGGATCACTACTTCAAACATTCTAACAGGTGTATCAGGTGAAATCTCTTAACAGAGTGGTTTTAGCAGACCGTTTTAAATCTCTTAGCCGGGTGCTTACTTTACTGTAAGTTGAAATCCTTTAACAAGGTAGATTATAATGATCTTCAGTTCTTAACAGGACAGACCTTTAACCAGGTAGATTTCATGTTGTAATCAAAATCTTGTAGCCCTAACAAGAATACTTTATTGCTGCAATAGTGAAGATTTTGTGGGTGTCATCCCCACCCTAGTTTTACCTATTTGGGTTTCTGGGTTACCAAAATTTTGTTGTATGAGCTATACATTTCATGTTGTTGATGCTATCTGATGTCAGATTAAATTCATATATGTATGAATGTGAATCAATTTGTTTTAAGTGGTTAAGTTTTAAGATCTGATTCACCCCCCCTTAGTATCTTGCTTTCCCCATTATTGTACTTCTAACACTCTCTTTTATAGACATGATTTCACCATTTTCTAAGTCCTTGTATTTCTTGTTCTTGATGTGATCTGCAAATCTTTCCATTCTATCTTTAAAGATTACTTTGGTTTTATCTCGTAGATTTCTTCTTAACAACTGAAAAAAAAACTAACTTTAAATCTCTAGCTTATCTTTCACTTTTAATTGGTCGATGAAAATAATGTAATAAAATAATTAACTCTATATTTATCTCCTTCCAGGTAAGTCTTTAGTCATTTCTAAACTTCAGTTCTGATTGGTATTTAACTCCTTATTTTCTCGGTCTTGACTTCAGTTCTCATCAGGCATATTTGTCAATTGAAGTGTTCTGTTTGTCAGGCAACACTGTGAATTTTAGTTATTCTCGGGTATCACTTTCATTTTTCTCGATAATTCTTTCTTGCGTATCTTTCTCAGGTATCACTGTGACTCTTCTCAGGGTTCTCTATCCTTCGATGTGCACTGTTTGTCGGTATTTGTTATCATTTGGTGTGTAGTAAAATTTTATGTATTACTCATAACATAACCTTTATCTCTTTGGTTCTTTGAATTCTTTGAAAATATGTATACAACCAATCAGATTATATCAAGTTGACATTAATGACAATACAATCCATTAACTAATTTAAAGTCTTGCATTAACTTTCTACAGCTCAGTGATCATCAACTTAACATCGTCAAACATTCAATCAGTTATAGTTCATCATTAAATATTCTTAATGTATTGTAGTAGCTTAGGGAAAATATTATTAATCTAGTACAAACTAATCTAAAATTTTATAGGAATGATTTTTTTATGTAATGCATAAGTATTTAAAATTATATATGTGATCCATATTAATTCATTAAATATACTCTATTACCCATGGAATTAGGCATCGATCCATAGTTATTATAATTTCCTATAACCAGTATTATCAATAAATAAAGTTTCATTTCCTTTCTATTAGTAGGAGTAAAATTAGATTAGGGTGTTCACTCTCACATACACATCAATGCCATAAATTTAGAATAGAGAAAATTTTGGATAAATTTACATATGTTATAGTTAGATTCATTGAGAGTAATATGCTTAAGTGTAACATTTCCCCCAAATGTATGAAAATCCATAAATATTACAAGGTACATCTGCCCAGGTCTTATAGAGCTTGAAGAGTGGGATAATTTTCTCCTTTAGTGATTATCATAAGGTGGCCTCTAATCTTAGGTATCTGTTGATATATGAAGGAAAATTCTTAGGATTACACAAGGAACCAGTTGGAAGAACTATCAAACTAGCGACTATGTTGGGGAATTATGTTTTAGATGTAATTTTAATTTGGGTTTGAAGTTGATAGGTTTCCTATCATAATTTTCTCAATGATCTATTCAAATTTCAATTTCCCACTAGTTTCCTTATTTGGGTAATAAGGGTTTTATGTTTTGGGTCATTTATTGGGTTAAAATATTATTCATTTGTCATAAAATCATAAATTTTGAGAGATCATTCTAAGATTATTATTTTTCCAATTAAAGAGTGGAAAATTTGATAATCTCCAAGCTAGTCCAAGATGTAGATGTGTGGATGAAAGTCAATGCAGAAATACACACTAGTTGGTCCCAGGAAAGGATATTTATGGTATTCAATTGAAATATTTGAAGACAACATGTACAAGAGAAATCCTTTGGAAAAAAGGGCATCCCAATTAACCTATAAATTATGGCAATTAGCATTTACAACCAAAAATAGTAGTAGTAAGAAGTCATTCTCTTCTAGTGAATGAATATGATGCTAGACTAGAGAGAATGACCAAAGTATTTCAAGATAAGGTGGAAGAGGAGTTCTGTAAGGCGAAAATGAAAAAGTGGTCTAGTGGAACTCATAAAAAGAAAGGAAAAGGAATACTAAAAAATATTTTAGAACCTTTGGTTTCAATTTATTATGTTTTCTTTTTGGTGTGTAATAAGTCCTAATCCATGTATTGGCATGACCTTGTTCAGAAACCTTATAAGCCAACTTGGTTACATAGCCAACTTAGGACATTTATTGTTAATTCTGGGTTATATAATTATTTTTCTTGTTTTTTTTCACCAACTAACCTTTGGATAGGTGTTTACACCTTCAAAAGTTTGATTTTTTGTATTTTCTATGTTTTGTTGCTATTTTGAGAAAGTTGTTATTCAACAAGTTTTTGTGTTCATGCAATAAGTTGGAAGGTGAAGAGTTTCTTGAGAAATATTGATGGATTATTCTGAATTACAAGGTCCCTTGACTATTAGAGGTGGAGGAGAGCAGTATGGAGAAGGGTCAAAGCTTTTTGTTGTTGTAACAATCAAGATAATTTTCAAATATTATAATTTCCTATAACTTTTTGGGAACAATGGTTTCCGAAGTACATTAATGGATCGATATGGCTTTTAAACCAATGTATATAATTAAAAAATATATATTTAATTTGAGTCTAGATTGAGCATCTGAAGTTCTATAGTTTGTGAGAAAAGTGATTTTTAGTGTAGACATGTTCGTTAAAGCAGAGTTAGCTAGGGTCAAATTTTACAATGGATGTAATTTGAATTTCCACCATAGGTTTTCAATGAAACTTGGTAGAATTCAATCTCTTAAAATGTATTTTAATATTTTTCAGTCTATTTTTGTGTTCGTGCAGGGAAGATTGAGAAAACTATTGCCCTAGGTGGACATCCTCTTGTGGCCACCTACAAATTTGATTATTTTATGTTTACAACTTTTAATGGGTATTGAGTTAGAAGTTCTAGATCTGGTTTTAGATGTTTGTTGATGTCCTTGAACTCCTCAAAGTATTTTTTTAATAAATTTGCAAGAATATGGATAGTTTCTTTGTTAAATGGACCTAATTAGCCCTTTGTTGGTCACTATAAATATGCAAGTTTAGGTACCTTGTGATTGGTGTTGAAAATTATCCTTGTGGGATTAGTAGTAGGTACATTATGGGTCTTTGAACCAATATTATATTTATTGGGTTATTTGGGGAAATGATAAATTAATGAGGGAAAACTGTGTTCACAAGACTATAAGGAAATCAAGGGATTTGTGATGCAAGTCTATCCAAATGAATTGGAGAAACAAAATGAATGATTGGAAAATGTGTTAGAAATAACTGAGAGGGGGGGGGGGTGAATCAACAGCCTCAAAAATATTCCAATTAATCAACCCAAAAACTTAGTACCACAATATTAAACATCTAGTTATCTTCAGTCCTACAAAATGAATTCCTTGAACTTTAGTTATCAAATAACTACTGCTCAGAGTGCTCTTGTTAAACCTTATTCTTACTGTTTACCAAATAGAAGTCTTTCATTTACCAAAAAATAGTAAATAGCTTAGTGTATACTGATCAATCTAGATTAGTTATGTGTAATGTAAAACACTAAATTAATGACTCATATTGACACATGGATTTTTAACGTGGAAACCATGTTAAGGGAAAAAGCACTTGGGACTGGTAACCCAAAATTTTTACTCTTCTGAAGTGATCTTGGTGAAGATCCAACCCTGTTAAAGGTTACAAACACACTATTAGGTGTGACCTTGTTAGAGGATTTAAAAGATTAGTTTGTCACTTAATATATGTTAGAGTAATAGTCTCTTGGGTTATTAATTAAATAATTATTATCTAATTACTAACTCACCTATTAACTCTAGTTGCTTAAGCTAACCTTAGGGTTTCCCTTTTAGGGTTTTGTGATTCCTTTTATAATAATTCATCTCTTTATTTTTCATAAGAAGTTTTTCATTGCATTGTATGATCTTGTGCATATGATGTCTCTGGATTTTTCACCTCCATAGGTTTTCCTATCTTTTGTACCTTGCTTCTTCCATGTGATAGGGTTATGCATGCAGGTGTTCTTGGGAGAATAGGGTTTTACCTATTCTAACATGGTATCAGAGCCACCCTATCACTGCATGGTTTGAAGGTTTTTTGAAGCTGCAATTCGAAGACGATAACCACAGCTTCTCTTGGATTTTTCTATCACTTTGAAGGAGGCTCTATTTTTTAGAGCTGTTTGAGAAAAAATGGACTCCATTGCATTTAGAAGGCCCGGGAGAGTCAAAATACCTATAAACTTTGCTGGTTTTGGTCACAGTGACCCCAGAGGAAAAAAATTGACCTCCTAAGTCATACGACTCAAAAAATGAGGCAAAAATTAAAAAAAATTTAAAAAGGCATTTTTTAAGGTTTTTTTGGGGCTACCGCCCGGCCTGGCCCGCTCTAGGTCTCTCACCGGTGTGCCACCCTCTGGTCCCTGGCCACCGGCGGAGCTACCAGCGGTGCCACCCGCCCCTGTGCCACCTCCCTAGAGTTGCTGCCACTAGCGGTCACCACCAGCCAATACGGTGCTGATGTCAGCCACCGGGAAAATTTTCTAGCAAAAATTTCAAATTTTCCATCCAAAATTTCTTTTTTTGGCCACTAGAAATTTTTTTCCAACAAACTCCTAATGGCCGTCAAATTTTTTCCTTAGCAGCTGTGATGGTCATTTGGACGTCAAATTTCTTGTCATCTCTTTGTTTTTCCAGAGAGTTGTCTTTCAGAGGGGCACTTGGTTTTTGTTAGAGTATTATTACTCTTTTAGCTTATGCTTTCTCTTAGGTGCATCATTAATTAGTTATTAATTAATAATGCGCAACCTAGCTTTTAGTTTTTAGGGTTTGTTCACCTTTATAAGGTCGA
>MU223732.1:1910559-1944821 GCA_018584345.1 Thuja plicata | reverse complement strand
CCTAGCTTTTAGTTTTTAGGGTTTGTTCACCTTTATAAGGTCGAACTTTGTAATTCTCTTTCATTAATTCAGTTGACAATTTTGCTCTCACATTTTGAGTAAACATCTGAGTTCTTCTTTTTCATCTACTTTGTATCAGGTTCTTGCATGCAGGTGTATTCGGGGTCTGTGGATTTGCATGTTAGCAATTCCTACAGTTTTTTGGCCGTAACTTGAGCATACGGTGTCCGTTTTTAAAAAACAAAATATCGCCGAAAAGGTGTTTCTGAGCTGGACGTGGTGATTCTAGTCTTGATCACTGGTTCCATTGTTTAAGCTCTTGTTTTTGGCATAAAAGTTGAGGCTTTGTTTTCCTCCTTCTCTACATTTGGACCTCAGGTTTTTCACTTGTTCTTTGTGTTTTTTGCTTCATTTTGTGGTGTACGGGAGTTAGGTTGATAGTTTGTGGGGGGTGCATATTTCTTTCTATATTTTCAATTCAGAGAGACCCTTATACTTCTGTCTTATTCTCCTAATGTCGGACACATCCATTATCGTTCTGACTCCACATAACTACCATACATGGAAGCTACAAATGACCAGACTCCTCATGTCATGAGGTTTATGGTCCTACCTGGATGTGGCTTAGCCAGTTCTACAGAGGCCTTATGAGGCTCTTATGCACAGAAACAGGATAGATGAGGCAATGGGCCTCATTGCCATGAATATTTTAGATGGGTTTTTGTTCCACCTAGATGGTCTGACCACACCCAGGGATATGTTAGACAAGTTTTCCACCTTGTTTGGCACAATGAATCAGTTCAAGGTTCTCTAGATAGATGCAGAGTTCACCTCCTTGGTACCTAAATCATTCACCAACATTGAGGACTTCCTGATGAAGTTGAAGTCTCTTCGATCTATTTTACAGGTTGCTGAAAAGACAAAGTCAGATGATGAGTGTATCTTTCTGATACTCTCAAAGCTTCGTGGCCCTTATCAAATTTTCACTTCTACCTTCTACTCCACTATGGATGCACTGGGTGCACATCATGTTATGCCCTCTTTTGAGACCTTCTGTGACAGGTTAAATCATGAGCAGTCCAAGCTTAGTCAGATGGATTCTCTTACAGGTTCATAGTCACAACCATTGCTTGGCAAGTCCTCTCAGGATACACAGAAGTTGAAGCCGAAGTAGATATCTAATTCCTCTTCTCAGCACTCTACTGGCTCACCATCTCCCTCTAAGAAGGAGAAAAAGAAGACTAAGAACCCTAGATGTTCCTATTGTCAGAAGGGGCCTCATGATGAGTCACATTGTTTTCAGAAGAGATTTGATGGATATGAGAAACAGATTATAGATTTGCAAGCTCTCCTTCAGAAGAGCACTATTTCCTCTCCATCCTCTTCCACCTCATAGGGGTTTGGTTTTCAATATTCTGCCTCATCTTCGACATCTAGACAGGATTTTGGATAGGGTCATGCATTATGGGCTTCTGTTGCATCCCCTTCCCAGGTCCCTTAGATATTAGATTCAGGTGCTTCTCACCATATGGCATCTTCTCCAGAGATCTTCTCTTCTACTGAGGCTTCTCCTATTCCCTAGAGTCTCATGGGAAATAACACTATTATGCCAGTCTATGGGAAAGGTTCTGTACACATTCAGGATGGCACATTCAATGATGTATTATATGTTCCATCTCTATCTGCAAACCTTCTCTTGATTTACCAAATTACACATAGTGGATCAGGGAAGATAGTTGAGTTCACACCAGATTTAGTCTTCATTAAGGATAGTGTAATAGGTGGCATTGTTACTACAAGGATAGTTGATCATTCCACCCATCTCTACACCTTCACACATTTTGGTCCACCATCTCCATTATTAGAGCTCAACTCTCCTCTTCCACGAGAGCATCATGTGGTGCAGTCAGGTCACCTGATCCTCTGTGTTGTTCCTGGGACCACTGCTGTGACTTCCACACCACATCTTGTTGAGGTTTCTTCTCTTTAGTAGGACTCTTCCTCAGCACTGCCAGACCCTCCAGCTCCATTCATCGAGCCACCAGGTGTAGTTGTTGAGGATTCTACAGAGGACACTCATCTCCTCTCTCATGATAGTGTTAGCGCACCTGTCATACCACTTGCATTGGGGATTCCATTTTAGGATCCTCATGTCTACTCCTTTGAGCATCAGCTCGGCCTTCCAGTGACACCCCATCTTTTGAGATTACCTCTTCACTACTCACTATCTTTCACTCCTTTGCATTGGAGTCACAGTGGTTTGTTCATTGATCCAGGGGTTCTTTCATTTTGGGGGGGCTTTGGAGCCTCGACCCTCTCTCTCAGGAGGTTGGCAACATGCATTGTACTCATGGATTTGAGAGAGTCTCTTGAAGTCATTCTTTTTCTTTTGCTTTCTTTTATATCTCTTTTTGGAGAGGAGTTTTTCCCATTGGGTTTTCTCCTTTGTCTCTAGTTTACAAAGATTTCCTTGTATTGGGTACTTGATCAAGCCTTGTTGCCGGGACCCTCTTTTCCTGCTTTCATATTTGTGCTAGGTTATCTTACCTCCTAAGATTTGCTTAAGGGGGGGTGTTAGAGTAATTAGGTAGTTTCATTACTCTTTTTTCACTTAAGTTGTCTCTTAGGTGCATATAATTAATATTTTATATTAATTATACTGTGCAACCTAGTTTTTCTATTTAGGGTTTGTGAATAGGTGAGTTAGTAATTAGATCATAATGATTTAATTAATAACCCAAGAGACTATTACTCTAACAAATATTAAGTGACAAACTAATCTTTATTGGGCATCTTTGTCAATCAAAGTTTTCTGTTCGCCAGGCAACACTGTGAATTTTAGTTATGCTCGGGTATCACTTTGGTTTTGCTCGATAATGATTTCTTGTGTATCTTTCTTGGGTATCAATGTGACTCTTCTTAGGGTTCTCTATCCTTCGGTGTGCACTGTCTGTCGATATTTGTTATCATTTGGTGTGTAATGAACTTTTATGTATTACTCATAACATAACCTTTATCTCTTTGGTTCTTTGAAGTCTTTGACAATATGTATACAACCAATCATATTATATCAAGTTGACATCAATGACAATACAATCCATTAACTAATTTAAAGTCTTGCATTAACTTTCTACAGATTGGTGATCATCAACTTAACATCGTCAAACATTCAATCAGTTATAGTTCATCATTAAATATTCTTAATGTAATGTAGTAGCTTAGGGAAAATATTATTAATCTAGTACAAACTAATCTAAAATTTTATAGGAATGATTTTTTTATGTAATGCATAAGTATTTAAAATTATATATGTGATCCATATTAATTCATTAAATATACTCTATTACCCATGGAATTAGGCATCGATCCATAGTTATTATAATTTCCTATAACCAGTATTATCAATAAATAAAGTTTCATTTCCTTTCTATTAGTAGGAGTAAAATTAGATTAGGGTGTTCACTCTCACATACACATCAATGCCATAAATTTAGAATAGAGAAAATTTTGGATAAATTTACATATGTTATAGTTAGATTCATTGAGAGTAATATGCTTAAGTGTAACATTTCCCCCAAATGTATGAAAATCCATAAATATTACAAGGTACATCTGCCCAGGTCTTATAGAGCTTGAAGAGTGGGATAATTTTCTCCTTTAGTGATTATCATAAGGTGGCCTCTAATCTTAGGTATCTGTTGATATATGAAGGAAAATTCTTAGGATTACACAAGGAACCAGTTGGAAGAACTATCAAACTAGCGACTATGTTGGGGAATTATGTTTTAGATGTAATTTTAATTTGGGTTTGAAGTTGATAGGTTTCCTATCATAATTTTCTCAATGATCTATTCAAATTTCAATTTCCCACTAGTTTCCTTATTTGGGTAATAAGGGTTTTATGTTTTGGGTCATTTATTGGGTTAAAATATTATTCATTTGTCATAAAATCATAAATTTTGAGAGATCATTCTAAGATTATTATTTTTCCAATTAAAGAGTGGAAAATTTGATAATCTCCAAGCTAGTCCAAGATGTAGATGTGTGGATGAAAGTCAATGCAGAAATACACACCAGTTGGTCCCAGGAAAGGATATTTATGGTATTCAATTGAAATATTTGAAGACAACATGTACAAGAGAAATCCTTTGTAAAAAAGCGCATGCCAATCAACCTGTAAATTATGGCAGTTAGCATTTACAACCAAAAATAGTAGTAGTAAGCAGTCATTCTCTTCTAGTGATCCTTCTTCTTCTATATGAAACACAAATAAATTTAATGTTGTAAAATATGCTACTACCTCATTAGTGTGTGGTCATCAAAGGTGATCATCAAATAAACAATCCCCCAGATCTAAAAATGATTGCACCAAAATTCCCAAGAAGATTGGTTATTATTACTATAATGATAATGGGGATATAGTTTATAATGATGAGGAGGAGGGTATTAAGATTGGATCTCATACTAAACCAGCTAAAGGATCATTAAAGAGTCAAAATAAACAAGAAGAAAGGGTGAATGAATATGTTGCTAGACTAGAGAGAATGACCAAAGTATTTCAAGATAAGGAGGAAGAGGAGTCCTGTAAGGAGAAAATGAAAAAGTGGTCCAGTGGAACTCATAAAAAGAAAGGACAAGGAATACTAACAAATATTTTAGAACATTTGGTTTCATTTTATTATGTTTTCTTTTTGGTGTGTAATAAGTCCTAATCCATGTATTGGCATGACCTTTTTCGGAAACCTAATAAGACAACTTGGTTACATAGCCAACTTAGGACATTTATTGTTAATTCTGGGTTATATAGTTATTTTTTTTTTTTTTTTTCACCAACTAACCTTTGGATAGGTGTTTACACCTTCAAAAGTTTGATTTTTTGTATTTTCTATGTTTTTGTTGCTATTTTGAGAAAGTTGTTATTCAACAAGTTTTTTTCTTCATGCAATAAGTTGGAAGGTGAAGAGTTTCTTGAGAAATATTGATGGATTATTGTGAATTACAAGGTCCCTTGACTATTAGAGGTGGAGGAGAGCAATATGGAGAAGGGTCGAAGCTTTTTGTTGTTGTAACAATCAAGATAATTTTCAAATATTATAATTTCCTATAACTTTTTGGGAACAATGGTTTGCCAAGTACATTAATAAATCGATATGGCTTTTAAACCAATGTATATAATTAAATATATATATTTAATTTGAGTCTAGATTGAGCATCTGAAGTTCTATAGTTTGTGAGAAAAGTGATTTTTAGTGTAGACAGGTTCGTTAAAGCAGAGTTAGCTAGGGTCAGATTTTACAATGGATGTAATTTGAATTTCCACCATAGGTTTTCAATGAAACTTGGTAGAATTCAATCTCTTAAAATGTATTTTAATATTTTTCAGTCTATTTTTGTGTTCGTGCAGAGAAGATTGAGAAAACTATTGCCCTAGTTGGACATCCTCTTGTGGCCACCTACAAATTTGATTATTTTATGTTTACAGCTTTTAATGGGTATTGAGTTAGAAGTTCTAGATCTGGTTTTAGATGTTTTTTGATGTCCTTGAACTCCTCAAAGTATTTTTTTAATAAATGTGCAAGAATATGGATAGTTCCTTTCTTGAATGGACCTAATTAGCCCTTTGTTGGTCACTATAAATATGCAAGTTTAGGTACCTTGTGATTGGTGTTGAAAATTATTCTTGTGGGATTAGTAGTAGGTACATTATGGGTCTTTGAACCAATATTATATTTATTGGGTTGTTTGGGGAAATGATGAATTAATGAGGGAAAACTATGTTCACAAGACTATAAGGAATTCAAGGGATTTGTGATGCAAGTCTATCCAAATGAATTGGAGAAACAAAATGAATTATTGGAAAATGTGTTAGAAATAAATAAGAGGGGGGGTGAATTAGCGGCCTCAAAAATATTCCAATTAATCAACCCAAAAACTTACTACCACAATATTAAACCTCTAGTTATCTTTAGTCCTACAAAATGAATTCCTTCAACTTTACTTATCAAATAACTACTGCTCGAAGTGCTCTTGTTAAACCTTATTCTTAATGTTTATCGGATAGCAATCTTTCATTTACCAAAAAATAGTAAATAGCTTAGTGTATACCGATCAATCTAGATTAGTTACGTGTAATGCAAAACACTAAAGTAATGGCGTGTAGAAACATTGACACATGGATTTTTAACGTGGAAACCCTGTTAAGGGAAAAACCACTTGGGATCGGTAACCCAAAATTTTCACTCTTTTGAAGTGATCTTGGTGAAGATCCAACCCTATTAAAGGTTACAGACACACTATTAGGTGTGACCTTGTTAGAGGATTTAAAAGATTAGTTTGTCACTTAATATCTATTAGAGTAATATTCTCTTGGGTTATTAATTAAATCATTATGATCTAATTACTAACTCACCTATTCACTCTAGTCGCAACCCAAAGTGCCACCTAGCTCTGGCCGCGCCGCCGTTTGGGCCGCCCAGTGGGTCTGTCAGCCTTGCGGGCCTATTGCTACTTGTGACACTCATATGGATGACCAAGGGCTCTGGTTTAGCCTCCTGCGCATGCCATGCACCCAGGGGCTTATTTTTTTTCAGCCCTAGGGTCTTTAAATTTGTTTTTGGATCCTTTCTGACCTCCTAACACTGTTTTTGGTCTATGTGGAGAATACAGAGGTATTTTTCTGACTTCTTTATATTATCAGAAAGCTCTTTTTGAGCTCTTTCCGATGATGGATGTTGGGGTTTTGGGTTATTCTATTTTGACATTTTTTTTGCTGTCAAAGTCTGATGTCTATTTTTTTCCTTCTAGGAGCCATATCTTTCTCATTCGGACTCTATTTTTGGAAAACCAAATATCATCAGAAAGCTGGTTCTATGAGTTATTTAGTTGCAAGAGTCTTTTTTCTAGATTTTACTCTAGGTTCTTTCTCCTCTAAGTTTTTCTCTTTCACACTCTGGCAGATTACTTGGGTTGTATAGGTCCTGGGATCTCTTCTTCAGTTCTTCTGGCTCACTCTTCTTTTTGACTTCTGAGAATTGTATGCTTATCTTCTGTAGCATTCTCTTTTTTGTAAACAAACTACAATAAAGTGCCTACTTTTGCATATCTGGGATTTTGAGCACCTTATGTTTGTTTGTACTCGCACTCAGTTATAAAGTGCCATGGGTGGGTTATGATGTTTTTCCTTTTGTGCTCATCCACCTTTGTCAAGTGAGCGTACCTTCCACAACATTGGCCCATGTTGTGTGTCTGTGACACCGCCCTTTATCCTGTGCTTCTACTTCTATTGTACTGTTGGTGTTCCTAATTCTTCTTCCTGCAGATCATGTTTCTGGCATTGTATTTTAGTGTTCCTATCACCCTCTCCCTATTCATCATTATGGGGGGGTTCACCTGTTGGTTCTATTGCTTCCTTGGTTCAGTTGAGTGATCTATGTATTCTATTTTTTTTCCTATGTACTAGGTGGATGCAATGGCTAGGAACCTATGCATTCTAGTGAGATGGATTATCTACTATATAGACACTTGTTCATTCCTACTTTTGGAGGTCACCTCTTCAATTGATATGCTCTTCAAACTTTGTCTTCTCTACCTATTCATGAACTATTTCAGTGGGGGTTCTAGTAGTTTCTTCGGACAGTGTTTGTAGCATCATGCTTCAGAGATGCTTCTTGCTCTTTCTTGTTCCATTCTTTGGGACATTGCCTAGATTGGAGGCTTTGTTTCCTTCATCTAGTTCATCTCTTTTTTGGGTAGAGTTTTTGCCACTGAGTTTTCCCTATTTCCCCACTTTACAGAGATTTCTTGTATTGGGTACCTGATCAGGCCTTGTTGTCGGGACCCTTCTTTCCTACTTTCTATAGTAGTCTCCTAGGTTTTTTCTTTTCCCTAAGCTTATCTTAAGGGGGGGTGTTAGAGTAATAGTCTCTTAGGTTATTAATTAAATCATTATGATCTAATTACTAACTCACCTATTCACTCTACTTTCTTTAGCTAACCTTAGGGTTTCCCTTTTAGGGTTTTGTGATTCCTTTAATAAGGATTTATCTCTTTATTTTTCATAAGAATTTTTTCATTGCATTGTATGATCTTGAAACATATTGTTAATATATTATTTTCTTGTGCATATGACGCCTCTGGCTTTTTGGCCTCCATAGTTTTTGCTATCTTTTGTACCTTGCTTCTTCCATGTGATAGGGTTATGCATGTAGGTGTTCTTGGGAGAATAGGGTTTTACCTATTCTAACAATATCGGGCATCTCTATGCTACCTTCTATAACCAAAACCAGTGTAGTTTGTTAAATGGTATCTGGCATCTCATGCTATCTTCATGATCAAACTTTTTGATACTCCTTGGGATGTATCTCAATATAGAAAGGATCTTTAAATCCTTCTTGGTTAAGAGACTTTTTGAATCAATGGTTAAACTAAAATAGTAAATGATGTGTTCACATATAAACTTACACTTGCAAATTTTTAGATCTATTGTGAGCTCATTAAATCATTCTGATCAATATATCTTTTCAATACCTTTGCTCCACTTTTAGTTTCTGCTCGGTCAGAAATCTTTAGTTCTTTCCTCATCTTGATTGATCAGGACTATATGAAGTTGTTCTTCACCAGTTTCTCTCCAGCATCCTCTTTTTCATCCACTCCCCTTAATTCACAATGAATTAAGTTGTCTCTTTATAGACATGATATCACCATTTCTCTCTTCTTGATTTTCTTGTTCTTGGCGTGATTCGCAATCTTAGCCAATCTTGATTTAAAGCATAACTCCTATTTTATCTCGTAGAAATTTTCTTACCAACTGGATAAAGAGACTTTAAATCCTTTACTTATCTATGGCTTTAAATTTTCAATTGAAACAAAGATAACAACTAGTTAAGTCTATCTTTTAGCTTTGCCAGCTAGATATTTTGTTTTTTCTAAAATCCAGTTAACTTCAGTGTTTCAACTCTTTGATAGCTTTGGTCAATACTTTAGTTCTCCTTGGGCTTCTCCATCAGGGTTGTCTTTCCTTAGAGCTTCACTACAAAATTATTTTGGTTGGTTAACACCGTAATTATGGCCGTTGATAATGCTTGTGATTTTGCTCATCGGTAATGCTCATTGGTTTCTTTGCTTGGGCATCAGTGTTACTTAAATTTTGGTTATCTCTACCTGTCAGGTTCCACTAGCTGTCGGTGTTTGAAGTCACTTAGTGAATGCTTGTCTTTTATGCATTACTGAAAGCATAATATTTTTCTCTTTTATTCTTTGAAGTCTTTGACACTTTTATTACAACCGATTAGATTATATCAAGTTTGACATCAATGAAAATATAATCCATTAACTATTTTAATGTCTTGCATTATCTTTCTGCATTTTGGTGATCAACTTAACATCTTCAAATATTCAATCAGTTACATGTCATAATCTCTCCCTTTAGCATTGATGGAAAAACACTACAATATCACATTATATTATTACTAATAAAATATAAAATATAAAATTTTAATCAATCTCTCCAATTGTAACTATTACAAATGTCTGGCTCTCAGTAAGGTCATATAGCTTAGATTTGTTTCTTACAGAGTGGGTTTCTTCAATCTTCAATCCCTTCACTGGATAGATGTAGTAGCTTCTATCTCTATTCTAATATGTGCTTTTCCTTGACTGTTCCTCTACTTGATAATGTCTTTCTTCTTTGACAACAATCTCTCCCTTTGTATGAACTCTCTTTCTTTATTATTTCTCTCCCTTAGATGGATATTTCATATGTAATCTCTCCCTATGGATAAAGATTAACTTTTCCTTTTTATTCTTAGGAAATTATCTTCATGGATAATGATATAAGCTCTTTTGATCAATGAGATAATCTCCCCCTTATGATAATGAGTCTCTCTCCCTTTGACAACAATGCCAAACAATTCTTCTATATCATCTTCCATTCCCCTTTTATAATATATTCCTTGAATTTCCCTATCCATTAGTAATACATTGTCTCTGGTGTTCGTTGTAGATTTGTACCTTGTTGTGTACAAATGTATCTATTTTTGTTCATCTCAGTTCTTGCATCAACATGAATGGTCTTCTGATTGTGTGTTGGCTGATGCAACCTCCTAGTCATCTTACTGACCGATAGACAAGGGTTGTACCCCTAGTATCTGTCTCAGGTATTCAAATGTATCTTTTGCTAATGGCTTGGTGAATATATCAGATAATTGTTCCTTTGATTGAACATATTCTAGTATCACCTCTTTTTCTTTCACTTGTTCTCTTAGATAGTGATACATGAGAGAAATATGCTTAGCCTTAGTATGCACGACTGGATTCTTAGAAATATTAATTGCATTGGTATTATCACAATATATAATCACTGGTTCAAGGATCTTCATATTCATACCTTCCAAAAACTATTTGATGCATACAATATTGGAGCAATTTTTAGAAACTACCACATATTCTACTTCTATAGTAGATTGAGAGATGCATCCTTGCTTCTTGCTGATCCATGTGACAAGTTTTCCACCCATGAAGAATACTCCTCCAGTTGTGCTCTTTCATTCATCAATGTTTCCAACCCAATCAACATCTATATAGACTTTTTAGCTTAAATATTCCTTTTCTTTTATACCATAAGCTATAGTCCTTAGTGTTCTTCAGATATCTCATGATTCTCTTGACAACAGTCATATGTGATTCTTTGGGATTAGCAGAGAATCTTGCAACTATTCCAATTGCATGTGCTATATCTAGTCTGGTATGAACAACATACATTAGTTTTCCAATCATTGATCTATACAAGGTTTGGTTTACCTCATTTGATTTGTCTTCTTTTGTCATCTTACATCCGGTAGCCATAGGTATTCCAACTGGCTTGGAATATTCCATCTTGAATATCTTTAGCACTTCCTTGATGTATTTGGACTGAGTGATATATATGCCTGCCTCTTGTTGAATAATTTGTAGTCCAAGAAATAATTTGATCTCCCCAAAAATAGACATTTCAAATTCCTTTCTCATTTCATTAGAAAAGGATTTGCATAACATTTCATTTCCCCCAAAAATAATATCATCAACAAATATTTCAGCAATATTACCACCAGTATCTTCTTGTAAGTACAGATTTCTATTTTCACTTGTTATTACAAATTCAATGCTAATAATATATGAGTGACGTCTTTCATACCAGGCTCTAGGTGCTTGTTTCAATCCATACAAGGCTTTATGTCATCTACATACCATGTTTCTCTTGTCTGGATCAACAAACCCTTCTGGTTGTTCAACGTATACCTATTCTTCTAGTATTCCATTTAGGAATGCAGATTTGACATCCATCTGGTATACCTTGATTCCTTTGAATGCAACATAAGAAAGTAAGATTCTTACTTCTTCTAGTCTAGCATCAGGTGCAAAGGTTTCTCCATAATCAATACCTTCTTCTTGTGCATACTAGTGTCCATGTACTATTCTTCTCAATCTGTTCTATTTCTTCATTCATAGCACTGACCCATTCTTCATTCTCAAGTGCAGTATTAACACATTTAGCCTCAAAATCACAAAGTAAACATCTAGTGTTTAATGACTTACTTATTGTTCTCATTCTAGCCTTCTTCTCTCCTATGATTTGATTCTTTTGATGATGTCTTCTGATGTACTTGGAAAGTTTCAGTTCAGCTCTTTGTCCATAATTCTTATCATCTTCTTGACCTTTGTTCTGATCTCCATCACTCAGTACATCATCTTGAGTATTATCCCAATTTTTGGCAATTGCAGCGCGATGCTTGGGTGCAATGTTCTATTTCTTAGGAGTGATACACTGTTGCTCAGGTAGAGTGTCTGGTTCTTCAATGTAAACAAACATGTTGTAGTCCTCTAGTTCTCTTCTTCTTTCCTTATCATTATTTTCTGTAAATTTATCTATCTTTACAATTGCTCTTTCAATGATCTTGTTAGATCACTTGTTAAGACACTTATAATCTTTTCTTTTGGTGGAATACCCTAGAAAGATACCTTCCCCACTTTTGGAGTCAAGATTTCCATTTCTATCATCCTTCTATAGACACCTAAATTTGATTAACACATCTAATCATATTTTGTGCCTTCTAGGACATATAAGCTAAGTAATTAAGCATTACCTAATTGACCTAAGTCGTCCCCTAGCCCTAATAAATTCAATTAATTGGATATAGTCAAGATTAATTATTAAAAGCAACCAATAGCTTAATAATTAATTAAAACCCTATTCCCCTATTATTGAATGAATATGTTATTTATGTAATTCAATTCTTTAGTATTCCCTTTAACCCCTAACCTAACCTATCACAACCACCTAGCTCAGAGTTAAAACTAATCCCAACCTCTTCACCCATCCTAATCCTAATCCTAATCCTAACCCTAATCCCTAATCCTAAACTCTCCCTAATGATGTCACATTCCTAATATTTAGATTAGGAATTCAATCCCTTCCCCAAAGTCAACTTTATCAAGACATCCTCATCTAACTACATTTAATGTTCTTAAATCCTCATTAATGCCTCTTACACTCCTTATTAAGGCTCTTACACCCTCATTAATTACCTTATCTTCTAGAGTCTTCTTGGCTCTCTTTCCTAAATTGTAACATTCCTCCCTCTTTTCAACCCAATCATATTGTGACATTTTTCTCAATATGATGCACTTGAAGAAGCACAATCCATGTGCTCTCTTCTAGGTGTATCTGGGCCTCTCCTCAGGATTGCATCCTAACCCTTGATTTCTCACCCATTTTCTATAAAAGAAACCTCATTCCTTCACAATTTAATCCACCTTCCATGTAGATTTATAATTCTATTTTGAGACAAAATCATAAATCCATCTTTTAGGGAAGAGTTATAATGCCAGTTTGACATCACATCTTGAAGTTTGAAAGACATCCATGAGCACACATCCACAACAAATGGGCAAATCCATTGAACAAAATGGACTTTGAATGATCTTGTAGGAGGTTTGCACTTTCTTCATTTAGCTTATTTCAATTTTGCATTTTATGTCTTAGCATGTATGTAGTTTAGATTATTAGTTGTTGAGTGTTTTGATTTTTTATTATTCTCCTTTACACCTAATTTTCATATCTCACATTCTGGCACACCCGAAGAGACCCACTTCATGGGTTCCTTTTCATTGTTTTTCTTGCAAACTAACCCTCTAAGCTAATGTGTTTTTGTTGCTTCAGTATGTTTTGCAAGCTCTTATTTTATTTTGCAGGTTGAAAAAGGCAAGAAGACTATATTCCTTCTATCTTCTTTCTACTTTCTCTCTATTATACTTCCATGAATATCATTGGTAGACAAACAAGAAGACTACATTCCTTCTATCTTCTTTCTACTTTCTCTCTATTACCCATTTGTTGAAATATGGTCTATATCACTAAGACCATTATTTGTAAAACATGGGGGGAAGGCATTGTAAAACTACAATAATGCTCTCTTACTAACTATTTTTAGTTTTTTTACAAGTCTACAGGTTAGCCATCCAGTTTGGTAAGAAAGCACATAATCTTTTAATTAAAAAGTTCCCATTTCACTTTTTGGTGTTTAAAAAGAATAGTGTATGTAGTCATATCATTTCACAGTTGGTTTTGGGTTTCAAAGTCAACAAAGTCAAAAGTCAACAAAAGTCAAAAGTCAACAAAAGTCAAAGAAAACAAAAGTCAAAGTCAACAAAAGTCAAAAGTCAACACAAGTCAAAAGTCAAAAAAATTCAACATTGCCTTTTTGGGCTTAAAATGAACATGCACAAAATCTCGAATGCTTTAAGGAAAATGAACAATCAAATATCTAATTTTGGGTTTAAAACTGAATAATCAAATTACACATCTTGTATTTGGATCTTAAAATTGAACTAACTATCAAACACTTCACTTTTTGGGCTTTAAAATTGCACAATCTATCACATCTTTCATTTTGGATCTAAAAATTGAACATTCAATCAACATTTCAATTTGGGTTTTCAAAATGAACAAGGCAAATCAAGCACATTTCAATTTGAGTCATAAAAACTGAATAGGTAAATTAGAACATTCCAAATTTGGGTTTAAAATTGAACAACTCAATAAAACATGATCTTGAATGCATAAACAGGAATTGAACAAGGCAAAGTACATTTTGATTTTGTGCACATAAAATCAAACAAACTTGCGAGTTTTATTTCTGCACAAATCAAATATTGCCTAACTTTTCAAAAAGAATTAACTTTGTGTTTTGCATTTTTGGTGCATTTGCACAAAATCTATAGAGCACAACCTCACATCATGCACTATCCTCTCCCACTAGATTTTGTGGTCATTGGTGCAAGAGAAAGGTGACTTTGAATGTTCGAAACTTCCAATTTTTGCATTGAGGGGCTTGTCTAGAAGAAGCATGAGTCCTTTCGGAGAATGACCCAAAACTAGTAAACCCTTTGGTCGGTATAGAAATAAGGTGGACTTAAAGGTCTGCCTATATCCCTTCAATCTCAGGTGGGTCATACTCAATGGTAGTCTATACTGAGTGAATATCCTCAGCATACTGGCATGGTTGAACTAGGCTCTTAAGTGAGTCACACTGTACAAACTGATTGTGGGGACACCACAAAAATACTAGCAACTAATAAATCTAGCAACCTATGTGATCCATCCCCAAAATCTTGATAATCAAATGGGAAAGGAAGATAGTAACTTCGCCGAGAAATTTGCACATTTGTGTCACCCTGAGCGTTTGGAGTTAGATAATTGACATCATGGAGCCTCATTCTTAATGGTTGGTGTATTCTAATTAGCTCTTGTGTGTGCCTATGTATGTGGACAAAGGTTTTCAAGCTCACCAAATCCTTAAGGTAGAAAGTGCTTGTATGTGTCTTCAACATTACAGATCTTGTGAAAAATAGTTCTTGAACATACACAAATCTGAGAGTTTTAAAGTCCTTTTGCTAAAGAGATCAACATCGGTATGCTTCTTGCAAGGTTGCTTTGCTTCTTGCAATATTGTTTTCTCAAAATCCTCAAGATCATCATTTATTCCTAAAACATTCCAAGGCACACTTGTCATAGACAATGCCTCATCCTAAACATTATCAAACTGAGCTCATATCTATTTTATTCAAGCACAAGAAATTCAAGTCCTCTGTTTCTCCCCATATCCTAGACCAATATGGCTATCTTATTCATTTCCCATCCCCTTTCCATCTTCTTCAGTGGTCATCTTTTTTCCTAGTCTAAGCTTCAGTCTTCCTTTCATTTCCCTCATTCCTCCTTATCCAAACTCATCAAAAAAGTGCCATGTCACAAATCTATTATGATGATTTTGGTTGTCATATATCTTCCTTGTCTTTATCGTATTCCAGTGATGATGAGAGACCTAATGATCATGATGCATACTTTGAAAACCTTAGCAAGCTCTCCCCAATGTCCTATTCTAGTGATTATGAGAGTCTTGTTGATCATGATGCATACTTTGAATACCTTAGCAAGCTCTCCCCAACATCCTATTCTATTTATGATGAGAGTCTTGTTGATCATGATGCATACTTTGAAAACCTTAGCGAGCTCACCCCAAAATCCTATTCTAGTGATAATGAGGGTCTTGTTGATCATGATGCATACAAGGAAAGCCTTAACACACTTACTCCGAGAATTCTCCAAACTCCAGTCATTCCTCCACACTATCCCATCATGCCACCATGCATACCCAATAGCACTCCTTATCCTACCTTTGACAAAGGAAATCCATCTTATCCTTCATCCACATCTCCTTCCTATACATTCATGTATCCATCTTATCCCACAGTCATATCCCAAACTCCATATTTTCACAATAACACTACTAGCTACATCCCTAATCCCAATCCACCATCTCATTATCCTCCAACCCATGTTCAAATCCCTAATCCTAGTCCTTCATTTCCCTCAAGCCATCACCATGATCCCTATGGTATTGCTAATCTACCATCCACTCTATCCTACCCATCTACCCCATGTTATTCCAATCTACCATATCCCATTCCTACCTACATTAACACATATTCCATACCCCAATCCATCCCTCCTCTCCCATTAGGTATTCAATCTTATTCGCAAGTCACCCCCATGCCTACCTATGTGAACTATCTCACTATACCATCTTCCCACCATATGATATGTAAGTCTCCAAGGAGTTTCACAAGGAAGCCAGTAGAAAATCCATCTCTTAAAGAGTCACGTCATATCACTCCCCCATTCAAAAAAAACTAGTGATGAATTCCTTCCATCTCCTGCACCTATCATTCCTCTTCTATCTCTCATACCTATTATTTCCCTTCCGAATCTCATACTTTTTGATCCTCTTCCATCTCCCATACCTATTATTTCCCTTCCCAGTCTCATACTTTTTTATCCTCTTCCATCTCCTAGCACCATTAAAGTCCCCTCACCCATTGAAGTCATCCAATCTTCATCCCCATCTACTCCTCCTGACACTATCCACATCCCATTCAATAAACCTCACACATCCACTCTTCTATTGGTGCTATTTCATGTTTGAAATGTTCCTTATAAATTTCTTAGGGTCCCTTGTCATTAGTGGCGTCCAAGGCTTTGAAATCAGGGTTAAAATCATTCTTATGCCTCTGTAAAGTTTGTTCTTACCCTTAACCTAGTTGAAAATGGTGAAAAATGTCTAAAAAACCCTAAGTGTCTTGGCTGATTCTATTTTCATGTTACTTTTTCAGTCACTTAAGTTACCTCAAGTCATGTGTTCACATTAAATGGGTTGTATTTTAAATGATTGAGTTATCCTAACCTCTTTAATATTTCCTAAGTCATGCCGCTGAAAAAGTCCCTTTTACTTCATTATCCTATGTGGTGAGCAAGTTGGTTTTGATCGAATGGCCTGCTTAATAGCTTAGTCAAAAAGTAAACAAAATCTATCAATTAAGCCATTAAGCGGTGGCGACGCGTGTCCTTGGTGGGGCCAAAAAGTTGTAAAGGTTCTAAGTTAAACAGTGGGCAAGTATGAAGGAATCCGACGGCTTTCTTAAATGCTTAAATACAAAGTGCACAGAATCTAATGAGTAAGCCATTAAGAAGAAGCGACACATGTCCAGGAAATAATGTGGGTCCAGTCGCAGATTACATAAAGGTCGCTAAAGCTCTGAAGGATCTAATAGTGGGCTTAATGGCTTACAACCAAGATGCATGACATCTATCAGACAAGACATTAAGCGGTGATGACACCTAGCAGCTGGTGGACCCGGATACTTAGAGCTGGCAAGATTTTAAAAGGCAGTTAATTCATTTTACATCTAACGATTAGCTTAATGGCTTAAAAGAAAAGTGCTCAACATCTAGTGAGAAAGCAATTAAGTGATGTTGACATGTGTCCTAGGTAAACAGTTATTTTCAAGAAAATAAGATAGCTATCAGATGTAGAAAATGATGTCCAGAATCTACGGCTCAAATTCAAATTTGTTAAAATGTGTTGCAGAGAGTCATTAAGCCACAAAATTGAAGCTTGCAAATTGAGTGCAAAACATGTGGCCACTCCAATTGAATTCAATTTAAAAGACTAATTTTATTGAGGCCGTAAAATTGGTTAAGTCAACTTGCAGTCACAATAATTCATCAAAGTCATTTGAGAAAAAATAGGATTGCAGAGATAATTAGCTTCATGCGACTACTGTGCAGAATGGGTAAGCTTTTTTGATTCACCAACATTCAGGTTGTTAGTGAGATTTGCAGTTCATAAGGGTTTTTAGAAATCTTGTTTCACAATTTAAATTTAATATTGAAAAAGCCCTAGATTCAGAATGGCCCCTAGAATTGAGATTTCTGGAGAAGTTGACTATCAGAAGAGAAACGTTAGGGAGGATTTGTTACAACAACTGCCAGGGTCCATAAGAGATGCCACTCAAATTAAAAGAATAGTTCCACAACATCCCCGTTTCAAAATTAGAGACGGGTTGTATGATTTCGGTAGATGGGAAAAAGATGTCAAGACCATTTTTGATGGTCTTACTATGTTCAAAACAACTTATAGGCAAAGGAATGCCCCTATCCCATACTTTAACATTTGGGAGTTAGACGTAGGAAAACTGATAGCACTTTGTGTGTTTATGGATACTGATTTGTTCACTTTTATTGTAAACACTTATGACAAGGTGGCTAGGGTTGTTAGGGATACCCATAGAAATGTGCTATTAACTGTATCAGCTAATGAAATCAGAAGAATCTTCAAGATGACTGACACCTTAGTACATA
Organism: Thuja plicata; assembly: GCA_018584345.1. NCBI lineage: Eukaryota > Viridiplantae > Streptophyta > Pinopsida > Cupressales > Cupressaceae > Thuja > Thuja plicata. The sequence continues at coordinate 1,926,589 of MU223732.1, read as the reverse complement.
TGGATGATATTGATTTTGAGTACTTTAAAGAAGTATACCAGACTCAGAGGGAGTATTACAGGGATGAGGTATTGACGGGATACTTTAATAAAATAGGGGACTTGGTTGTAGTAGGTCCTAGGACCCCAAAACCTTTCAAGTTGGATTTCTTTAATGGCAAGGCCAAAAAAATGTACAGTTCTCTATGCCAAGTTTTGGGGGTAGATGAAGATGTAACGATGCCTGTCCACATAATGCTAATGGTGGTTCATATTCTCCATCCCCACCTATTAGTAGTATTTGATTTTGCATCTTATATTGCCCAGGAAATGCACGAGGGTTTGACAAGAATCCAGGATGGCCATATAATTAAACCAATGGGATGGTACTCCCTTACGATGCACATGTTATTATTCAACAATGCAGACTTCTTTGAGGAAGAAATGGAATTGACTAAGTTCCAAGGTGATGAAGAATTGCATGTTCAGATGTGGAGTGCTGATCTATCATGGGATAGGAAAAATGCTAGTTATGTTTATTTTGATAGGGTTTTTGCAACTAGACTCAAGTCACTGTTATGCAATCAAAATGCTAGGGTCCACACTAAGATGATGAGGCTTTTGAGGCCTATGGAATATGCCCCAAAATTAAAAAGTGCTCACAATTGGGGAGATCTATTTTAGTACACTTTTTCTACAGTGATTAGGGTTTATGGATTTAGGGGAACCCCTTATGTGCTGCCCTATAGAGTCCCTCTCAAGATTAGAATAGTAGAGATCATAAAACAATTAGGTGGATTTCATGAGGAAGCCCTAGTAGGAAAAATGAAGGGAAGCATTTCCCCTACCCTCACTAGAGCCCATCATTTCATCATAACAAAGAATGGGTGGACACACTTTGATAAATATTTTGAGCCTTATCACTTAGCAACATCTATATCCAGGTGTGCGGATACTGAAGATTTCATAATGGGTATGTTCAGAAAAAGGACTAAGTGCTTGACATTAGAACATCCATTCAACTACCCTGAGGATATCATCAGAAACATTTTTGACCTGGGTGTCTAGGAGGTCAGGAAGGAGAAGTGGTTGGCGTACAAGATGTCTTTGGACTTTGTACATAATTTTGACAAGTCTTATGATCCTCTAAAGGAATTTTTCCCATGGTCCTATAAGATTGACTCCCTAATGATTTTATTTGAGGGAATCATATAGACCCTAAACAAGAAGAAACTAAGGATAATAGAAAATGAACCAGAAAAGGCTCTTGCTATTTTGAACAAATTTCCACAGGGAAGAATAGTCCCACCAGGGGATTATGTAGTATACAAAAGGAGAGGATACACTACTATCTCACCTAAAGCTGACAAACCTCCTCAACATAAAGGAAAGAGGCCAGCAAGTGTTAATACCCAGGAAATGACTTCTCCCAAAAGAAAAAAAAATGGAAATCAGAGAGCAAGAGAGTGAATTATATTCTCCTTCCCAGTCCCCCATGCATTATAATGACCAAGCTATTGCTGAACAATTGGTTCAGTTAAGAAACACAGGTGAAGTTGTTGTTACTTCCTAGGAGCTACAAGAAGGAATGCTAGAGGCACCCAAACACACAAATGCTGACCTTACAGTGGAAAAATTCACAGGTAAAGAACTAGACCCTGTGACCAAGCAAGCTAGTGTTGAATTCTTATCAGATGACAATTTTGTCAAAAATAGGGCATTCTTTCAATTTTTATGGAGATGCCATATTGATGAATTCAATCATAAATTCCAAAAGCTAAAAGAATCCCAACCCAATTTTTCTAAGGAAGATATAGAGAAAGAACTCAAGCAGGAGATGGTCTCCAAATTTGATAAGATCACCCCTGAAGAGGGTACAGAAATGGTTAAGAAGCAGGGAGTCCTCATACTACCTCAATGGGATTTAGTAGATGTAGTGGTTTTTGATGTTGTTAGGAAGCAAGAAAATCATATGAGCACTACAGGGACATCAACTGGTGCCTATTTTAGTGAAGACCATGCAGCCCTGGCAATTTGGTCATTGAAGAAAAAAGACAAGAGGATAATGAAGGAAGATGATGAGATTGAGGATACTGGAAGCCTAATTGTCAAGAGAGTTGCTGACACTTCAAGAACTAAAGAAAAAAATATTGTTGTTAAAATAGCTAGCTTGAGTTTGAGGGTGGCTGAGAAAGAAAAGGAGGCTTACAACAGCTTGAATAAGAAATATGAATTTGTACTCAAAGCCTACAACGATGAAAAATTCAAGTCCTTATTGAAGGATAACAGAATAACAGTTTTGGAAGGAAATCAAGAGATCCAATTAATTCCCCAAGGGGTAATTGCTCAGGAACCTCATCAACCCACCTCATCTAGTCCATTTGTAACATATCCCCCATCCCTTGCACTTCTGAGTCCTACTACGTAGGAGGCCATCAATGCTAAAAGAGCAGAGCTAGAAGCTAAAAAGAACAGGCTAATCAATGAAAGATCAATGTTAGAAGAAGGGGGTAAGAGGGATCTTGAAGATTCCCATGCATATAAAGAAGCTAAGGAATTGGTGAAGCAAAAGTGTTCTGACCTAATATACTCCAACCTCAAGAGATGTGCTAGTGAGGTTAATCTTGCCAACCTCTATTTAGTAGGAAAGAAGATTTCTAGCATCTTGAATAATCATGATGAGGGAAAGGAGCAGTGGGATCTGATAGTGGATAACTGGAAGGGGAAGATAGCTCATGTCAAATATTTTTACTCTCTTTCGAAGGAGTAGAACAATATTGATATCATCCTGACAAGCACCCACAAATGTCTCAAATTGATGGTTAACTTGGACACCAAGAAGAACATGGTCATCAGAAGAATAGAAACTTTGAGAGGAGAGTTATCTAGGGATAGATATGACATGTTTCCCAATATGTTCAAAGAGGATGGGAACATAAAGAATGAAGCCCTATGGCTAAGGAAACTAAATGAAACACTAACAAGCAGAACAAAAAGTATTATTACATTGGGAAATACTAGCTCATTTGTATTAACTATTGATAGTTTAAATAAAGAAAAGGCATTTTTTGAATCCTGGGAGGTAGAAATTGAGAAAGCCAATGTTGATTGGGAAGAATTCAATATCCAGAAGGATGAGGTCCTCAATTTTAGTTGGCCAAATGATGAGGTGTTCACCACATGGGTTAGCAAGTATGGTATAGTCACTCCAGTAGCATGGAGCAGTGATGTAAGATGACACCAAGCACCAATAAAGCCAAGTTGTTTGGAGTAATGAAAAAATTAAAGATCTTGCACCAATAAAGAGGACAATTCTAGATGATAAGAACCCAACAATCTTAGAGAAACCCCAAGCATTTAGGCCATCATATGACAAATGATCACATAATTTGTAACAAGGAATTGTCATTCCTTCCGCCTGATTTTTGTCTCTTCTGTAACTTGTAATTTTGTCCTATAGCCTAGTCATCCAAAGCTTGTTGCATCCTTATTCTTCAAAAGGATTCCAAGATTACTAGTGTGACCTTTAAGTAGTAAGTTGTAATGTGTTGTAAAGGGGGGATGGTAAAAAATAAAACTACAAGGTAGACTTCTGAATTGTGTCTGAATTTTGGTTTTGAGTCTTTTGAATGTACTAATATCAAGCTTACATTAATAAAATACAATGGAATCTCCATTTTGATACCAATGATGTATTTTTACATTTGCTCTTAGTTCTTGTAAGTTTAATTTGTAAGGCATTTTGAGTATATTGGTTATAAGGTAGTCATGTCATTGTTTGTGAGTTGCTTTCAAGGAGAGTTTTAAATCTTGTAGATAATTGCAGAGGGTTAGGGTGTATGTAGGAATTATATATAGGGGTGTAAGGATGAGAGGATAGCTTGTAAGGCATTCCATATGAGGTTTATTTTTATTTCCATTAATTCTCCCTGATGTATGTATGTTTTATTCTGACTCTATGACCCATGATTAGGCACTGGCCAAAATGCTGATAAGTGGTTGTTATCATCAATCCAATTTTAATCAATATTTATATTTCTATTATCTCAAATTCATGTCTAGCTAATTGTATTTAGTACAATTCATTTTAGTGATTCCTTGAAGAGTGAATCAATAGGTTAGCCTTCCTAGTTCTGAGAACTTAAAAAGAAGAAGGATTATAAATCCTTAGTCCACTGTGAGATTCTCTGTGATTCAGCTAGTTTGTAAGTAGGCACACCCACCTAAGTTTGTGGAGCTCAAAGTGAAGAAGGATTTCATCCTTGTTAATTATCATTTTCCATGTAAGAATCTATGTTGGTAATAGAGGTCAAGCATTGTTGATGTATTGTTGATTCTTGCAAGAAAAAGAGCTAACACCTTCTTCCCTCTCTAAAGAAATCACCTATCCCTCTATCCAACTCATTTGAGGAATCACCCATCCCCCCATCCAAACCATTTGAAGAATCTCCCATCCCTTCATCCAACCCATTTGCAGAATCCATCTGTCCATCCAACTCATTTGAGGAATCCATCCAAATACCCCCCATCACACCATCCATATCAATCCAATCATGTCAAGACCTTGTCCAAAAGCATGTTGAAGTATCCATTGACTTGAATGAAGATTGTATCATCCCATCCACTCCACTTCCTAACTCATCCACTCCTCCATATCTAGATCCTAACATCCCACTCCATCCATTACATGATCCATCCACTCCACTTCTTAATTCATCCACTCCTCCATATCAAGATCCTATCCTTCCATCTACTCCAACTCTAAATCAATTGCCCCATCTGAGTGAAGATCCAAGCATCCCCTCCCCTCCCCTTCATCCTCCTTTATCACCTCCAAGTCCAACTATCCCACTACCATTACTCCATCACCTTGGTGCACTCACATTCATCTGCGGTGGTCCATTTAAAATAGAAGAAATCAATTACATCTCCACCATTTTTCATCCACCTAATAATGGACTCACATCTTGTTCCTTCACTAAAAATTGTCATACTGCAACTCAAATGCTAAAAAAATGGAATTATCAAGGCAAAGGCTTAGGCCTAAATGAGAAAGGTACACTAGAGCCCATCTTTGTCAAAGAACATCCATAATCTTGTGGTCTTGGTGCACATCTCAAGGTCCATCATCCAAAAAATGTTGGTACAACTAAAGCAAAGTTAAAGAGTGCTTTCAAACCCTCCATCACATCTTCCTATCATCCCTTTAAATAATCTAACACCATCCCTCCTCCTCTATCCTTCCAACCAAAGAAAACCTACCATATTCCTCCTTCATCCTCTCCATCCATTTTGGGCCCTATGTCCCAAAATATCATCCCTCATCTTATCCCACTCCTTCCTTCATCTATCAATCCCATATAAAAAATCCCACCACTAACATTCCTAATCAGGATCAACAAAGGCACATACCCATGCGCTCCATCCATCATCCTACCTCCACCATTCCATCTGTATTTCCTCCATCTCGTGCAATTTCTCATATCTCTTCCAATGCTACTCATTATAATTTGGATGCTAAATCACAAATGCATAATGCTATAGATCCACAATCTAAAAATTGTCATGTTCAATTCCAATGACATGCTCTAGCAAAAGAAAATCAATCAAAGAATTCACTACATCCCATAGGCCAAAAAATCCCACTAAAGAAAAAGAAAAAATTATGTAGATCCCAAAGCAAAAAGATGACATGCATCTAAGAGAAAAATCCATTATGGCATCTGAGGTTACTAATCCTCTAGCTGAGAATTCCTCTCCATCTTCAAAATATCTTTTGGGTCTTTATCTCCCATGAATTCCTACCATGATTCCTACATCTCATCCACAAGTACCATCCGCTTCACATTCACTCTTCCCGCATCCCTCGCAACATTTGCCAATGTTGATCCTGACAACATCCCCCTATCCTACTCACTTACCATCATTTTATCTGAATACTGCCAGCTATCATATCCCCTATCCCACATATCTCCCCCCTACATAACTATCTCATACCTGCATTTTCCTAAGTCACTCATCCCACATTAAGTAGTACCAGCATATCGTGATCCACACCAAAAGCAAAAAAGAAGCCAAAAATAAATGAAAGAGAAATTCATTCATCCAGTGGTGAAAAAATGGAAAAACAAGCACCTTGGACAAGTACCATGATGAAAACCTGGTAAACATGCATCATGTGTAGTTCCTCCATCTAGTTTCTCCTCACACTTGGGGGTAGTTCCTTCTGGCCACAATCCATCTACCATCCATATCTTTTCTTTTCCTTTTCACTTCCTTCATCCTCCTCTGGATCTTGTTGATAAATATACAGGCCACCATATCTACATGCTTTTGGACATCTCTTGACATCCATCTCCCATCTCCTTTCTTTATCCACCTATCCTTTTATCCACCCATCCTACCTTCCATCTATCCTTCGACACTATCTTCCATTCACCTTCGTCATCATCTTGTTATCCTCTCTTCCATCCTATCATACCCCCTCCTAATGCTTCCTCATATGCAAGACTTATCCTAAGTGGGGGCATTATGTTACTTGGTGATGTATTTCTTGGAGACTTTCTTATATCCACTTATCATTTCCCAATCCTCATCTCCTATCCACAATCCTTTATTTTTCCATCCATTCCTCTACTAAACTCCTTCCATCTAGCGCTTCCCTCTTTGGATTCCCCAACATCTCCTCCAGCTTCCAATTCCTCCTTTCATATATCACATCACTTTTTTCTTCCCTTGTCATTGGTATCCAACTCTAGGCTATCCTCATGCACCCAATGCCACCCATTCCAATCCTAATTCTCCTTGTCACCTACCCTGGCATGAAAATCCTATCCACAACCTCCAACTATCTAGAGTCAAGAAGTAATCAGCCCATCCTAGCACACCCTTAGCCTTGCTGCAAGGTTTGAACACAATCCACTCATCATCATTGGGATGCATCCTTCCCAATCCTTGTGTTTTCTTTGAGATTACATCATTCCCACATCTAGAGCACCCCATCCACTATTCCTCTATCTTGGCCTTTTGGCTCAACTCGAGCAACATCATGCATATCAGCCTCATCTCATCCATTCTCTTCGAGCTTCCTGTGATTTACGCCTATACATATCTTGTCTGTGTCAGTCTAGTCTTGTGTCCAGTCTCGCTTGTACATATTTTGCATCCTTGGTCGGTCTCCTTGTAGAATGTGATCCAGTTTTAGATCTTGAATCTTGTACTTCACCAAGTTGCTTTTGATAAAATCCTATTTCAAAAATTTGATCATCATCACATCTTTGAACAATTAGATTCACACTTGACATGTCCATGGAAATGGGTCCTTGAGGATGTATCCTTCCTCTCGTTGACCTAAATCTAATCATCTTTCTGGAAATGGGTCCTTGAGGATATACCTTTCCTCTTGTTGACCTAAATCTAGATCATCATTATCATTGGGTTCTTGTAGGATGTATCCTTCCTCTTGACCTAATCTCAATCCATTAAGCATCCCATATCATTGATCTTTGTGGAAAAAGACATCTTGTTGTTGAATTATGATCTTGAAATTTGGTTTTGGTTCTTGGTTATCATTCCTGATTTTTTTGGTTGTTATCCTACTCAAAGTTTCCATGATTCTTTATATCATGGTATGTTGGGAATGGATTCACCTAGGATACGAAACTTGATCTTTTTTTTTTTCTACTTGTGAGTCAGTTGGATATGACCATTGCATTTATGTAATTTCTTTGGGTTCACATGCTGCACTTGGGAAATGTCATTTTCTTGTGGGCTTTTTCAGCATCATTTCCACCATGGATCTTCTAGGACTCATGTGTAATGTTGGGGAAACCCTTGTGTGTTTGTTGTGTCAGTCTTTTGCAACATTGGTGACAAGGCCTCATGTTCATAGTAACCTTGGCATGGTCTATAGCGTTTCTATATCAAAATAAGTGCTCAACTACATGGCGGTATTCCATCCTGAAATACCCCTCACTCAAGATTCAAGAAAAATCCCCACATCCCCTCCCTAACAAAAGAAATCAAATTCAATCCGTAGAAAATCCATTCCTTTTAGTCCAATCAAATCCCGTCTCAAACCTAACTCTTCATCCTTGATGCAAACTTGACTATCCCATCCCTCATTATTCTATCCCCCCCTTCCTGTTTCCTCTAGTCTGTCTCTCCTGGCCATCTTTTTGAGATGCCACCAGGGCTTCACCTTTTCTCCCTATCACCCTCTCAAGGGGGCATCATCCTGGTCATCCTATTCTAATTCTATCCTAATCATCACTCTGGGGAAACTTTGTTGCCTACGTCCACATCTTCGCATCGTCTATTGTTTTAATCAACTTCTAAATAGTGTTATTCTAACACTATGTCAAAGAGGGGAAAAATGTAGACACCTAAATATGATTAACACATCGAATCATATTTAGTTCCTTCTAGGACATATCAACTAAGTAATTAAGCATTACCTAATTGACCTATGCCATCCCCTAGCTCTAATTAATTCAATTAATTGGCTATAGTCCTGATTAATTATTAATTTAAACCCTATTCCCCTATTATTGAATGAATATGTTATTTATGTAATTAAATTCATTAATATTCCCTTTAACCCCCAACCTAACCTATCTCAACCACCTAACTCAAAGTTCAAACTAATCCCAACCTCTTCACCCATCCTAATCCTAATCCTAATCCCTAATCCTAAACTCTCCCTAATGATGTCACACTCCTAATATTTGGATTAGGAATTCAATCCCTTCCCCAAAGTCAAATTTCTCAAGCCATCCTCATCCAAGTGAATTTAATTCTCTTACATCCTCATTAATGCCTCATTAATGCCTCTTACACTCCTCATTAAGGCTCTTACACCCTCATTAATAACCTTATCTTCTAGAGTCTTCTTGGCTCTCTTCCCTAAATGGTCACATTCCTCTCTCTTTTCAACCCAATCATATTGTGACACTTGTCACAATATGATGCACTTGAAGAAGCACAATCCATGTTCTCTCTTATAGATGAATCTGGACCTCTCCTCAAGATTGCATCCTGACCCTTGATTCCTCGACCATTTTCTATAAAAGAAAAATCATTCCTTCACAATTTAATCCACCTTCCATGTAGATTTATAATTCTATTTTGAGAGAAAATCATAAATTCATCTTTGAGAGAAGAGTTATAATGCCAGTTTGAGATCACATCTTGAAGCTTGAAGCACATCCATGAGCACATATCCACAACAAATTGACAAATCCAATGAACAAAATGGAGTTTGAATGAGCTTGTATGAGCTTTGCACTTTCATCATTTAGCTTATTTCAAGTTTTCATTTTATGTCTTAGCATGTATGTAGTTTAGATTATTAGTTGTTGAGTGTTTTGATTCATTATTATGCTGCTTTACACCTAATTTTCATATCTCACACCTTCAAAATATAACATTGACTACCAAATATTCTGAAGTAACTTACATTTAGTGTGTAACCATACCAAAGCTCATAGGGTGTCTTCTTTGTGTCCTTCTTCATTTTTACTTTATTCAATGTGTAGACAACAGTACTGACAACTTACCTCTAGAAAGTTTGAGTGGTGCTTTTCTCAATCATCAATGTTCTTGCATAGTCAACAATTGATCTATTTTTCCTTTTAGCAATTCCATTTCGCTGTGGTATTCTTGGTGTGGAAACCTATCTTTTAATTCCATGCTCACTATAGAAATTAGTGAATTCATCTGAAACAAATTCCCCTCCTCTATCTTACCTTAATAATTTTAATTTCTTATCACTCTATTTTTTTACCATAGCCTTATTCCATTTAAACATCTTAAATACTTCTGATTTATCTTTTAAGAACATGTCTTTCATCATTCTATAATAATCATCAACAAAGAGAATGAAATACCCATCTCGATAGTAAATCTTTGTCCTCATGGGTCCACATAGATCAGTATGGACTAATTCTAGAATTGCATTAGATGTATGGGTTTTACTCTTAAAACTAGACTTTCTCATCTTACCTTTTTGACACTCCTTGCACATGAAATGCTTGGGCTTTGTCCTACTCGGTAAGCCTCTGGCATTCCTTTTATTGCTTATCTTTATCATGTTGTCAAAATTCACATGACACAATCTTTTGTGCCACAACCATATGTATTCATTTATAGCCATTAAACAAGTGGTGTTAATGTCATCAAGATAGAAAAGGTTACCATTTTTCTACTCACCATTTCTGATCAACCTTCCTGATTCATTGAAGATCTTTGCCTTCTTATTGTCAAATGATACTCAGTGATCTATATTGTTCAGCTCTGAAACACTTAACGGATTATAATTCATTCCTTTTACCCAGTAAGAATTTTCACATTTGATTAGTTTATTCAACATTATGGTTCCTTTATCTTCAACTATACAAGGTGTGTCATTACCCATTCTTACTGAACCACCATTATAGTATTCAAAAGTTTCAAACTTTTTCTTATCACCGGTCATGTGGTGAGTGCAAACACTATCTATAATCTAAACATCATTATTACTAACATTTCTTCTTCTTCGTCTGAGTAATCCTTCATGGCTACAAATACCATCTAATTGTCTTCTTCAGATTAGGTGTCAGTATCACCAGCTCTATTCTCGGCTAGGTAACACGCTTTCTTTCCTTTGTCCTTGTAGTCTTGGGTATCTCTTCTTTCAGTTTGTCAGTTTCTTCTGTAATCTTTATTATCACCTCAGTCAAACTTCTTTTAATATGTTCTGTCATCTTTTCTTATATTAGGACATCTTGTAGCAAAATGTCCAACCTCTTTACAATTAAAACATACAAGTGGTAATTTACCTTTGTATCTAGCTTTTCCTCTCTTCAATCTTCTTGCCATTAGTGCTTCAATCTCAGCAAATCCTTGATCCTCATTATCACTATCACTATCATTCCTAATAGTGCATCTATGACTTGAATTACTTATTTTCAAAGAATATTTGAATTTAGATTCTATGGATGGTGAGACACTATTGTCAAAGTTATTCATCTCAAATGAAATTAGTCTACCAATTAGACTATCTAAAGTAACTGTATTTTTTGTGCAACTTCTCTCATTGCTTGAATAATAGAAACTCTAATAACATATACAGGCTGGAGGATTCTTAAGATTTTACTACCACTCTCTCCTCTTCGAGTACACCTCCAACTCCTTAGATAGAATTGACTACCTCTTTGATTACGGAGCTATACTGAGTGATATTTTCTCCTTCTTTCATCCTTAGTTAATCTAAATTTTTCTTTGCAGAGGATAGGTTTTGACATCAAGGTATCAAGGTGTTGAGTAACATCATTACCAATACTTGATAGGTGGAGTCTTATTTTTCTTTACCATGATGCCAAGTTTTCTTTATTCAACTTAGGAACATTTCATTTGTTCATCTTGTGATCTTTTTCTTGAATTGTTAAAATCCCTTTCTAAGCGCACAAGCTTTGATACCAATTGATAGAAATAAATGAGAGGGGGGGAGGGGGGTAAATTAGTGGCCTCAAAAATATTCCAATTAATCAACCCAAAAACTTAGTACCACAATAGTAAGCAAACTTTATCTTCAGTCCTACAAATTGAATGCCTTCAATTTTACTTATCAAATAACTACTGCTCAGAGTGCTCTTATTAAACCTTATTCTTAACGTTTATTGAATAGAAGTCTTTCATTTACCTAAAATAGTAAATAGCTTACTGTATACCGATCAATATAGATTAGTTATGTGTAATGAAAAACACTAAAGTAATGACTCATAGACACATTGACACATGGATTTTTAACGTGGAAACCCTATTAAGGGAAAAACCACTTCGGACTGGTAACCCAAAATTTTCACTCTTCTGAAGTGAGCTTAGTGAAAAGCCAACCCTGTTAAAGGTTAAAAAAACACTTTTAGGTGTGACCTTGTTAGAGGATTTAAAATATTATTTTGTCACTTGATATTGGGCATCTCTATGCTAGCTTTTATGACCAAACCCAGTGTACTTTGTCAAATGGTATCTAGCATCTCATGCTATCTTCATGATCAAAATTTTTGATAGTCCTTGGGATGTATCTCAATATAGAAAGGATCTTTAAATCCTGCTAGGTTAAGAGAATTTCTGAATCAATGGTTAAACTAAAACAGTAAAAGATATGTTCACATATACAACTTATACTTGCAAATTTTTAGATCTATTGTAAGATCATTAAAACATTATGATCAATATATGTTTTCAATACCTTTTCTCCACTTTTATTTTCTTCTTGGTGATGTTGTGCTCTATTGCTTGGTGTCTATAGAAATCTTTAGCTCTTTCCTCAGCTTGATTGATTAGGACTATATGAAGTTGTTCTTCATCAATTTCTCTCCAGAATCCTCTTTTTCATTCACTCCCCTTAATTCATAATGAATTAATTTGTCTCTTTATTGACATGATATCACCATTTCTCTCTTCTTGATTTTATTGTTCTTGGTGTGATTTGAAATCTTAGCCAATCTTGATTTAAAGAATAACTCATATTTTATCTTGTAGAAATATTCTTTCCAGATGGATAAAGCGGCTTTAAATCCTTTACTTATCTCATGCTTTAACTTGTCGATTAAAAAAATGATAAAAACTAGTTAAGTCTATCTTTTAGCTCTGCTAGCTAGATATTTTGTCATTTTTGAACTCCAGTTATCTTTGGTGTTTTAACTCTTTGATAGCTTTGGTCAACACTTCAGTTCTCCTTGGGCTTCTCCATTGGGGTTGTCTATCCATCGGGGTTGTCTGTCCTTCGGGCTTCACTGCAAAGTTCTTCTCATTTGTTAACATTGTAATTCTGGCCATCGGTAATGTTTGTGATTCTTCTCGTTGGTAATGCTTGTTGGTTTCTTTTCTCAGGCATCACTGTGACTTAAATTTTGGTTATCTTTTCCCATTGAGTTCCAATAGCCATCAGTGTTTGAAGTCACTTAGTGAATTCTTGTCTTTTATGCATTACAGAAACCATAATCTTTTTCTCTCTAATTCTCTGAAGTCTTTGACACTTTGATTATAACCAATTAGATTATATCAATTTTGACATCAATTAAAATACAATCCATTAACTATTTTAATGTCTTGCATTATCTTTCTGCATTTCAATTATCAACTTAACATCTTGAAACATTTAATTAGTTACATGTCATCAAAATGGTGTTTTGTCCATGTAGAGATGATTTATAAGCCTATTATAAGTTCTTTTCACACTATAGTGGATGTGGATGTCTTTATCCATATATCCCCTTTTGGAACACTTGCATGTAAGAAATCATAAGTAGAGTTTAAGAATCAATGAGTGGTTTGATATGAACCTTTATGGTGTTGAGAGTCCTTTGTTGAAGCCCTAGATTTGATTTTACCTCTAGGAATGTACCAAAGTTCTAGACTCTACATCATTTTTGGTATCAGATCCATTGGCTACATTTCTTGGAGAATAAATTTGGTTTATGTCAGATATAGACCATTATTTTGGTAGTTGGAACATGGTGACTAATGCAAAGCTTGCTAAGAAGGTGGAAGATCAGGAAGAAGAGAATAGGTTGTTGACAGAAATATTAGAACAATTGGTAGATAAGTTGGACCAAGTAGAGAAGATTGTAGAGAAAAAAGACAATTAACATATGAAGATGAATAAGAGGAAGCACCTAAAGAACTAAATACACATGATGATCAAATATGTTTCTTGAAAGCTTTGGAAACTTTGGGAGGCAAGGTAGTGGATTTACCCATGTTTGATGGGAAAATGAATGGTGAGGTTTTGGTAGATTGGATTGAAGCCTTAGAGAATCATTTTAAATGTGAAGGGATCACTAAAGAACAAAAGGTAAAGGTAGAAAAGTCCAAGATAAAGGGACAAATAGTAACTTGGTGGAACTTCATTCAAGTGGAAAGAGATAAGGATGACAAGAAAAAGATCACATTATGGAAGAAGATGGTCACAATGGTAAAGGAGTCATTTATAATAGAAGACTATGAGGTCCAGTTACATCAAAGGAGGAAAAAACTAAGGTAGAGAGATATGGACATCAACACCTATATGGAGGAATTCCGAAAATTGAGTCGTAGGTCAAGAATTGTAGAACCTGAATGTGTCAACGTAGAAAGGTACCTAAATAGTTTGAGGATGAATATTCAAGAAGATCTGCAATTGTTGAGTCCTAATATGGTATCAAGGTATTACCAATTAGCCTTGAAAGTGTAAGAAAAGTTTAAGAGGAGACAAGGTCAAAATAACAGAGGGAGGGGAAGACAAACATTCAAAGGAAGAAGTCAGTCAAGGGGAAGAGGACCTAATTTAAACTCTCAGGGTGAAACCAGTAAAGAACCAAACAAGACTGATAATTTTAGAATAAATTTTAGAGAGAGAAGGGAAAATTTTAGAGGCCAGTCACAAGGAAGAGGTAATGGACCTATGAAATGGTTTAGTTACAATCAAGAAAGACACATGGCTTATAAGTTCTTGGAGAAGATAGAGTATAGCTATTAAGGAGAGAGGAGAACATATTTGGTCAAATAATATGACCCTCAAAATAATCCCAATTCATGTGGGTATCCAGAGCATGGTGAAGAACTTATGGTGAGAATAACACTCCTATAAGAACCAATCGCCAAGGAACCACCTCAAATAAAGTCACTTTTTAGGATAAATTGCAAAGATGGGGGAAAGGTATGTAAAGTCCTAATTTATTCTGGTTCAACACAAATTTTATGTCTCTCAAAATTATTGAAAAGTTGAAATTGATAAGGTTTCCTCATCCTTTCCCTTACAAATTCTCATGGATTAATAAAGGTTAACAAACTCTTGTGGATGAGTAGTCATGGGTTGAATTTCAAATTGGAACCTATAAGCAAAAAATGCTAGTTGATGCGTTGAAGATTGATGCATGACACCTTCTCTTTCGAAGGCCATGGAAGTATGACCTAAAATCCCAACATGATGGAGCTAAAAACACATATACCATAATGAAAGATGGTAAAGTGATTTAATGTTTACCACTGTTAAAGAAAAATCAAGAAGATCCTAAAGGAAAATAGGTCAAGATAATGATGATGGGTAAGAATGAAGTCTTAAAGTTAGTAGAAGGTGAGAGTGGGATATTATTTTCAATCATACCTATGCTTAAAGACAATGTGGAGTCTGTTCCAATGGAGATGGATGAGACAAAGGAATCTACAAACAAGGACAATTATGTTTTGAAGGTAGAAAGTGCAGAGAAAAAGAAACCAAAGGTGGATGTGTTGGTGCTCAAATCGAAAGATTGGATTTCCTATGGACTTGCCAATCCAATGTTGGGAAACCCAAGTGATTTGGCCAACTAACAAGTCACAACAAAGGCAAGGTTGGAACTTCTACAATTCTGGCTCTACAAAACCAAGGCTGGTAGGCCTATACCTTGACTTATCCTTCAAGTTACAAGGCTTTTTATACTAGATAAGGAACACTTCAACCTTCTCTCTCAAGTATGGCAAGGAACTTGAAATAAATCTAACAGAAAGCAATATATCATGAATTATAAACTGAAATACTTTAAGTAATTGAAAGAATGTTTAGTAAATGTGTATGTAATTTGAAATGAATAGATAGATAAGATATCACAAAAATATAAACAATGAAGTGAATAACTATAATCCAAATAATGATTAGACCAGTGCCTTATTCTACAATGGGCAATAGAGTCAAGACCATTCCAATCTTATTTTCAACCTCAGGGATAGTTTTACAAGAAAACTTATCACTTCAAAGGTGTTATGGAATGTACATGCAACCTAAAAAAAATTCAGAGATATTTCAAAAGGGTAATACTTCTCAGATGATAGACCAATTGAATAAGGCCTCAATCAACATAATTTAACCATGCAAAATGGGAAAACCAATTGAAAATATAGACTATGAATCAAATCAGGAAGCATTCACATCAAACTATCACTTTGAAGAAGTTCTATTGGTTTATCCGAGGGACTAATTGTAAAATGAAAATGAAACTATTACACATGTGAAAGAAAAAGGACTTATCTTTATTGATTTTGAAAAAATAGTA
>MU223732.1:1882052-1910509 GCA_018584345.1 Thuja plicata | reverse complement strand
TGTATTATATTGTATTCCTCTCTTTACATTTTACATTATGTATATATATGTGTTTGAGTGGCTTTCACACCTTTTTAGGGTGAAAAGACACAACTCTTATTACAAATTATTTTGAAAAAACAATAAATTATCTAAAAAATAACTACCTAACTTTCAGATTTGGCTTTGGTAGAAAATCTAAAACACCTTGTGAAAAGATAATATTTCTACTAGAGATAGGAAATTTGATTTTCTGAACTAGGTCGCTTTTAGATTTTTAAAATTTGACCATCTTTATCCTCTGTTGAAATTATCTTTGTAGCAGGTCTAAATTCCAGCATTTTCTGAAGGCTTCGGTTAGTTAGTTCTATTTATTTGTGTCATAAAGCTTCCTTCCTTTGATTTTTTTTATTATGGAGAAACATGCTTCTTGATAATGGATTAGGACTTCTGAATTATCAAAATTTAGGGTACCACCAGTGGCTTTTTCTGGGGACGTATGCTCCCTATGAGCATAGCAAGATTCCAACTATCTCTGGAGAAGCAGACCAAGTATCCACACTTAATCTGATGCAAAGTGACTTGGTTCTCATCTTTAAGATTTATCTTTATACCAATAGGCTCATGAATAAATTTTATAGGAACATTCAATTGGGTGGCCCCAGGGCCCCCCCAAAAAAGAGCACTTCTTCTTTCCTCTATCGAACACATAATTTTGATCATGTAATACTCTAGATCTCCCGAATACGATGCCACCACTCTCATGGACAACATTCATTTCTTTATTAACATAGTTTGACTTTTGTTTACCTTTAGAAAAGTCACCCGGTGCACTGTAGTCCTTGCTAAATAGAAGATCCCCATGCATTCGATCAATCCTCTGAGTAACTAGATTAAGCTCTTCTCCTTGGATGCCTTTACGTACACAATCTTCCCTATACTCAAGATGTTGTTTATTTTACAAAAAGGATTTGGAGATAACTCACATTCAAGATCTTCCTTCTTATCAAGAATTTGATCAAATAGGATACTCGGATAATTTTTAGAACTAATCTTCAACACATTCTCCTCATTATGTCTGTTTGATTCCATCTCATCTTCAAATGTTTGATACAACTTCTCCTCATAGAATTAAATAATGCATGTCTCACTTTTTGAATACACTTTCCCATACATATTTTGAGTTTCATCATCTTCAAAATGATCACTAGGCTCACTGTCTTTATCATGATGTTGATGGGCTTTATTGCATATAAAATATTCTTCAAATAATAGATTCAAGGATATAGAGAACTTGGGCATATCTCCATGAGAGCTTTCATCTGAAACTTTGTCATGTTCATATGGTGTATGTTGTTCTATTTCATCTCCGTTATTTGATTCTTGAAATTTATTATCTTCTTCATCTAGTACCCCCTGAGTATGTACTAATCCATCAACTTGCTTATCATGGTGCATTGAGAAAAAAATTTGACCACTCTTCTCAACATGTTTTTGATATTCCATGTCTAGTAAGTATGAGATTTCTTTTGTACTGATAAGATCTTCTTCCTCATCATCATGGTCATTGATACCTATTTCCATGAAAATCTCACTACGTATAGATTCTACTTCAATTTGATCTAAATTTTCTTCCTCTATGTCATCATTCTTTTCTTCCCTCAATACTTCACATTTTTTCTCAAGAAAAGCTAGTAGTTGAGAATCATGGTAGATTCCTAACTCACAAAGTTTATCTATTAATTCCCTTCCCAAAGGCCTGATATCCGAAGGTATTTCCTGATAGATCTTTATCATTCTCATGAACAACTGTAGTGTAGGTTCACCTTTATATCTTTCCAAAGGGGATATGTCAAATTCTTCTTCCAAAATATAATTTGGCTCTCTTTCCTATTCATAACACATGTTTTCTTCTTCACCACTGGCATCATGAAAGATATCAAGAAACCACTTCTCAAATTGTCTCCACGATGAGATGGATTGTGTGGGTAGTGATTCATATACTTGTCTAGCATTATCTTTTAATGTCCTGAAAAATAGCCTCATCACCTGATCCTCTGTAGAAAACTCATAATCCTTAATGAATGTATAAAATGCAGCCAAGTGTTGTAGTGTCGATTTATCTCATTCTCCATGGAAATTTGGTAGAAGTTGTGAAATTTTAGGAGATAATTTATTTGGGATGCATTGAAGTCTCCTAAGATCGACTAGCCTGATACCATCTAGAATAAAAGGCTTTCTTTGAAATGATCAATACATTTGAAAAAACAATCCACCATCTCCTTATGATTCTTCTCCCTCAGTAGAGTCACTAATTGAAATGCTTTGTTCAATAGAGTCGCCACCTTCTTATCAGAAGGAAAATAATTACTATCTTCTGAGTTCTTTTCTCCCAGTAGAGTCTTAAATATATCACCAGAGCTTCTAGGTAAAATACAAAAATCTTCTTTGGAACAAGTCCCCAGCAGAGTCGCCAATCTGTTGGTGCTCAAATCGATAGATTGGATTTCCTATGGACTTGCCAATCCAATGTTGGGAAACCCAAGTGATTTGGCCAACTAACAAGTCACAACAAAGGCAAGGTTGGAACTTCTGCAAATTTGGCTCTACAAAACCAAGGCTGGTAGGCCTATACCTTGACTTATCCTTCAAGTTACAAGGATTTTTATAGCAGATAAGAAACACTTCAACCTTCTCTCTCAAGTATGGCAAGGAACTTGAAATAAATCTAACAGAAAGAAATATATCATGAACTGTAAACTGAAATACTTTAAGTAATTGAAAGAATGTTTAGTAAATGTGTATGTAATTTGAAATGAACAGATAGATAAGATATCACAAAACTATAAACAATGAAGTGAATAACTATAATCCAAATAATGATTAGACTAGTGCCTTATTCTACCATGGGCAATAGAGTCAAGACCATTCCAATTTTATGTTCAACCTCAGAGATAGTTTTACAAGAAAACTTATCACTTCAAAGGTGTTATGGAATGTACATGCAACTTAAAAAAAATTCAGAGATATTTCAAAAGGGTAATACTTCTCAGATGACAGACCAATTGACTAAGGCCTCAATCAACAGAATTTAACCATGCAAAATGAGAAAACCAATTGAAAATATAGACTACGAATCAAATCAGGAAGCATGCACTTCAAACTATCACTTTGAAGAAGTTCTATTGGTTTATCCAAGGGAATAATTGTAAAATTAAAATGAAACTATTACACATGTGAAAGAAAAAGGACTTATGTTTATTGATTTTGAAAAAATAGTACATCCAGGTCCATGTTTATAGTTGTTGATTAAAAAATATCAAAATATGTGAAATTGTATTATATTGTATTCCTATCTTTACATTTTACATTATGTATATATATGTTTTTGAGTGTCTTTCACACCTTTTTAGGGTGAAAATACACAACTCTTATTACAAATTATTTTGAAAAAAACAATAAACTAACTTAAAAATAACTACCTAACTTTAAAATTTGGCTTTGGTCAAAAATATAAAACACCTCATGAAAAGCTAATATTTCTATTGGAGATAGGAAATTTGATTTTCTGAACTGGGTCACTTTTAGATGTTTAAAATTTGACCATCTTTATCCTCTATCAAAAGAATCATTGTATCAGGTCTAAATTCCAGCATTTTCTGAAGGCTTCGGTTAGTTAGTTCTATTTATTTGTGTCATAAAGCTTCCTTCCTTTGATTTTTTTTATTATGGAGAAACATGCTTCTTGATAATGGATTGGGACTTCTAAATTATAAAAATTTAGAGTACCACCAGGATGAAGAAGTGGTCACCATTACTGACGAATATCATGGTATAGTTGTACATGATATGCCAAGAAATCTACTACTAATGAGTGAGATAAGTCACTGCATAGATCTTATACCAAGATCAACATTACCTAACAAGGTAGCGTACAAATTAACACCACAATAGAATGAGGAGATGGAAAGTAAAATAAAAGAGTTACTTGAATCTGGTCTAATTGGAAAGAGCCTAAGCCCATGTGCAGTGCTTGCTATTTTGGGACCAAATAAGGAAGAAACTTGGAAGCTTTGAACTAATTCTAGAGCCCTCAACAAGATCATAATAAGGTATATATTTCTAATGCCTAGAATAGATTATTTTATTTATTTTTTGGGGTGTGCAAGATATTTTTCTAAAAATGATTTGAAGAGTGGATACCATCAAATAAAGATTAGGCTAGGAGATGAATGGAAGACAACTTTTAAAACCAATGAGGGTTTGTATGAGTGGAAAGTGATGGCCTTTGGGCTATCTAATACCCCAATTAAATTTTTGAGGCTCATGAATTAGGTCCATAAGGATTTCATATGAAAATTTTTCATAGTTTATCTATATGACATTTTGATTTTTACCAGAACAAGAGAATAGCATTTGAAGCACATAAATATGGTGTTGAAGATATTACATGAGGACAAGTTATTATAAACATGGACAAGTGCATTTTCATGCAAGAGAAACTTACATATCTTGGATTTTTGATCTCCAAGGGTACTCTCAAGATGGATCAAGACAAGGTAAATGCAATTATTTCATTGCCTACTCCTAGGAAAATTTTTGGAGTTAGGAGCTTTCGTGTATTAGCCACTTTTTATAAGAAGTTTATAAGGAATTTTAGTATAATTTATGCACCTATTATAGATACTATCAAATGGGGACATAAATTTAATTCTATTTAGACAAAAGAAGACAATTAATCCTTTGAAATCCTTAAGAAAAAGGTAGCCCAATACCTAGTGCTACAATTCCTAGATTTTAACAAAGTTTATGAAATTGAGTATGATACTAGTTAGGATGCAACAAGGGGGTGTCTTAAGTCAAGAAGGAAGACCCATATCATTATATAGTGAGAAGCTAAATGAGGCCAAGAAGAGGTATTCTATTACTCTATTTGAGAATTGAAGTTTTCATTAGTACTCAAGCACTCAATATGGATAATCGGTAACAGAGTCACAAACAAGACAGTTGGTATATTCACTAAAGTGTAGAGTTAATAGAGAGAACTAGTCACACCCAGAGTTAACTGAGTACAATGATACCTAAGCTGATAGACTACACTAAGCAATAGACAACATGGAGATACAAAGACTACACCGAGCACCAAGAGACAAAAATAATCAAGTGGACCAGAGGCCACATAAAAGTTTGTTTTGGCACATTATTCTATGTAACAACTTTTTTGCCGACCTAGATAACAGTTTACATGATTGAGGAGATAATTAATTAAAGATATAAAAAATTAATTTTTTATGTCTCCTATGTTAGATGATCAAGGTAAATTATGTACATCATTGATCTTAGGGTAGGGATGTAATTGTGAAACCCTAATTAAGTCATAAATTTTTATATATAAATGTATAAGATGTCAAATTTTGTAATGTATGTTGATCAATAAATGATCAAGTAGCCACCATACTATAGACATCAGCGATTAGACAAGGGATTTCAAGGATAGAGACTACATTTTAGAAATCAATTTTCAAAACAAAAGCAAGGCTACCAAGAAAAACAAAGCAGAAGGTATTATCATTCACATTGAGGTGATATATTTTGAATGTACTTAATGGATCTGTATCAGCAATATTGAGATTGTATATGTTTCATATCAATCTTTTTTTACTCTCTAACAATTCTAATAGACCCCTAAATCTCTTGACAAAGTAGACTTAACCATCTTTTTGTAAATCTCTTAATTGAGTGCACACATAACTTGTGTTGAAAAATCCTCACATGAAGGTAGATTTAATCTATCTCATTGTTACTCCTAATAGGGTAAGATCATCAAAAGTGATCATTCTTTGTAAGCTTTAAAATTCTACTTTATTTATTGTAGTAGTGAATTTTTTTGGGTCTCATCCCGACCTTAATTTTTACCTTCTAACAGGGATTTTCTATGATACCAAAAAACTAGTGTCATGAGTACTTAATTTCTTGTATGTGTATTGTATATTTTACATGCATTTACATTTAAGTAATGATACTATATGTTTGTTGTATGAAATCTACTTAGTCATTAAATTGAGAATAATGGTTACAAAGAATTGATTAAAAGTTTTTAAGGGTACTGATTCACCCTCCTCTGTTAGTACAAACCCTTTCCATTATCCCAAAAATTGGTGTCAGAGCTAGTTCTCTTTTTTTGAATATTTAATCACTGAAGAGAGAATATCTTACAATGGAAAGGTATACACTTGATAAAACCATTGAAAATTAGAAGTTACAGTTGTAAATCTATGTCGAACAATACAAGGAAGCCAAAGAGAAACTTAGGGAGATTTTGATTAAGAGAAAGGACATGACACTTCACTGTCATGAGATTGATTATCATGAAGAAGATTCATGAACCATTTGACTCATATGGATCTTAATCTAGTAGCATATCTGATGCATATGAAGGAATCATATCAAATCTATCTGAGAGAAATAAAAAATTTACTAAACAAGTGAAAGCAATGCATATTGGTCAAGATACACAAATGGTCAAAATGATTGAAGTCTTGAATGATGCAAAGAAAGTTGAACAAGATAGAAACATGGTTGTTGATGAAAAAAGATAGATGAGTGAAAAGTTACAAGAAAAATAATCTGAGATATTGAGACTTACTGAAAATTACTTTGAGATCACCAAACAAGTGGTTTCTATGAATCATGAAGCAAACCAAGTGAATAATGAACTTGCAAGAAGAAGAGAAGATAATGGTGTATTGAAAGAAGAAATGAAAAACTAAGAAATGAATTGAAGATTTTACAACAACATAATGAATTGATTAAGAGATCTAAAGAAATCACTAAGAGAATGGATGAATTTTTGAACTATCAAAGAATATTGAAAAGCAATACTAGATTAGGGTATACCGAGCAAGGAGAATCATCAAATCAAGATGAAAAAAGGAATGTATACTCAAGCCCGAAGCCTAAAAATCCCTCTTTCCATCACTGTGGAAAACCAGGCCACACATCAAATGTTTGCAGAAACAAAGAAAAAGGTATTCCTGGAAACCCTCCTAAATTTAATGGTATTTTCTATAATTATAATAAGCATGGAAATCAAGCACATGAGTGTAGATCCAAGTTAAAAAAAACCATGGAGGAAACCATACATGGATAAATACTGAAAAAATTACAACATGCATGGTCATACATTTCAAGTATGCAGGAAGAACACAAAGCAAATATGGAAGCCTAAAGGATGAGAAAAGGTAAATCAACTGAGAAGACAAGGTAATGCTTATGCATGTGATTATAACACTTGGAGTAGTTGTACAGCATGTGGTAAATATGGACATATTAAATAAAATTATATGAGACAATGGTAAACTAAGTCTAGGAATTGATCAAACTTTGGTATGGCATGTTCTCACTATCTCAAAGTCGGTCACTTAAAAAGAGATTGTGCAGACCGAATAAACACCTACCGAAATGGAAATACAATTGATGAAATTATAAGGATCAAAAATCAAATGTGGAGGAGAGAATCAAATGATAATGTAGGACCAAGTACAATAGTTAGTGATACCCCATCTAATGGATTAGGTGGCTCCACCGTCTCCAACTGAGCAATACAAGTAGGTAAGGAACTATGTTCTGCAAAGCTATATCTTACATCAGTTCCTATGTTCATTATACAAATTTGAAATGGCATGAATCAAGATTCACTATGGTATTATATTTTTTATTACTATGATTTAGTTAAGTTGATTAATATGTACCAAGTTAGAAATGTCAGTCGTTAAACATGTGAAGAGACAACCGAGTAGCTATGGAAACTGAGCATTTGTTACATTCACCAAGCTAAAGTATTGGCAGTATTAACCGAGCATAATGTTTGTTCACTGAGTAGTTGGTGAAAAGCATTTATTGCACCAACCTAATTCATTTTCTATAAATTTGATCAACGCGAACTCATTTGTTCACACCGCGACCACAAAGAAGAATAAAGAAAATAGAGAAAAGTTGCACCAGAGTATTTTTGAGCATTCTATAGAGATTTAAGCACATTCCAAGTATAAAGAGATTATTTAGTATGCATTTTGGTATTCCTGAGCTATTCAAACACCATTTGTGCAAGCCCTAAAATCAGAAATCATGGCATCTACATCTCGAACCATGAAAGAAAAGATGGAGAAGGATAAAAAGATTGTTTTGGTGAACTCCACTTGCAATAAGCTCAACTATAAGATCCATCTATAGGTTGCAGCCCAAATAGATGACAAATGCACATTTTCATCTATCCCACCTAGGGTCTTGTTAGTCCAATACATGTGTGCCTACATTCCCTGCAAAATAGGTGAAGTCGGAGACTTTGAACTTATTTCCACTTATCAATCACTATGCACAGATGGGAAGTTGAAAGAAGATCACAAACATTTGAAAGTTAAAGGGTTAACCAATTCCCTAAATTTCCTGAATGTATTTAAGACCGAGTAGATCTACATTGTTCTAAGATATGTACATTATGGAAAGCTATGGTTGGATGATGCCAAGAAGATAACCAAGGATGTTATTCATATAATGGAAGGGTATCTAATATGTGATAAATCAAAAGCCCTTAGGAACCCTTCAAGAACCAAAATAGAAAAGCTAACAAGAGCCAAATGGGACGCTAGAGGTCTAGATATCAATTACATCGGTGATCTTGAACTGAGATTCAGAGCTTATGTCATTGGCTACAATATATTCCAATCCAGTAGACTCACCAACATTTCTTGTGGAGCTATTGAATAGCATATAAAATTGTCAAGAAAGGAGTATAATATGACCTATCCTTGCTATTACAAAGGCAATATGAAGGAAACACGAAGACCATCAAATCAACAAGATCAAATACATGTAAGTTTGGGTCCCTAGTACTATGCACATTTTTCTACTTACAGTACTTCTTTCCATCTGTCGGTAAAGTTAAATGGAAGTCAAACCCGACCAGTTACTATGCAAATCAATGATTTCATTACAAGTCTAGGAAAGAACTTTGAGCCAGTTATGAATGAATATTTTTCTAAGTTTAAAGAAAGAATGGGAAAGAGATCTAGAATTCCTTAGTAATTAGTAGAAAAATACAAAGATGAAATATGTTTTTTAGTTGACACTAATACAACTCTAATCAAGGCAGATCAACTGAGGACAACATTTCTACCTCTGTTAAATTATGAGTTAGATATTGATATTGCATCTGAAACTATTAAAAAATTATTGAATGAGCCTATTGATAAATCTGCGATGAGATTTGGCACATTTGGTGAAGCCCAGACCCGAATCACTATTGGTCTACAAGTTGAAAAGATGAGCAGGAAAAAGACTAAAATTGTGAAGAATTTGAAGAGAAAATTTGTAATCACGGATGAATAATTAGACAAGTATGTTGATGAAACTAAGGTATAGACTTTAGTCGGGCAAGATGGTGAACCTGAACATGATGTTGATGCCACCGATTTAGATGAAACACAAGATAAGGCACAAAAGGCCAAAAGGGAGAAAAGCATAAAGACTTAGTCTCTATCATAGACCAGATCACAATCAGTTACTCTGGATTCACCACCTTTGAAGAAAGGTGTAGAAAAAATTACAAGGTCCTCACCGAAGCTCACTTACCAAACACAAAGAAGAAGGGTACTATCGAGAATCCTGCACTGAGGAAAAGAAAGAGATATTTATAGAACAAAGATTACAAAGATGATTATGATGAAAATCTAGATCAATTCAAGGTTGTAAAGAATAAGATACCTCAAACTATTGATGAAATTATAGAAGCAATCATTACAACTGGATGATTAGGACATCTAAAGATACATGCATATTCTTATCTGACTACCGAGAACAAGGAAAAACTTGAAGAAGCAATTATAGGTATGATGATCAACTTTAAAAAAGTTCCAGTTGAATTTTATACCTACCTTCCTTCCGATTTTCATGATAAGATATCAGCAAGATGGACATATTCACTTCAAACTAAGAAATAGATGAGAG
Source organism: Thuja plicata (assembly GCA_018584345.1). NCBI lineage: Eukaryota > Viridiplantae > Streptophyta > Pinopsida > Cupressales > Cupressaceae > Thuja > Thuja plicata. Next base: position 1,900,525 of record MU223732.1, on the reverse strand, counting down.
AAGCATCTCTCACTCTTATTAAAGTTGATTATATGGTTGAGAAGATAAATGATATAATGAAGTAGTATGCCAAACAATTTCCTAAGAAAGCATGAGAACTAAATATCCCACAAGGAAATCTAAAGGAAGTAGATATTGAGAGCACACATATATGGAATAAATTGTTGAACCCACTAAATGAAATCAGAGATACCGAGGAAGAAATTGACATTGCATCCAAAGTCGACACCGAGGAAGATCGGTCAAGCATAGAACCAACAAATGTTGATGATCCAAATGTTGAAAATGTATTATATGGCATTCCTCAACTATTGAATAACATGATTCACCCAGAGATCATAGTAAAAGGCATCACTAAAGTTTATCTTGATGATAAAGCTAAGGAAGATGAGATAGTCAGGACCATGACTGAAAAAGATACAACAGAGGCCGCCCGAGCTAATGTACTAGGCCAGTTACCTATGTTCGTAAAATAAATTGAGATTTAAAGTGAAGCACAACAAAAGACACCTGATTAGGCCACTAATACAACTAAAGATAAGGGTGATAAGAAAGGTACATAGATAGAGCATAGTGGTGGAACTACCAAAGGTGATGCACAAAAAGATACCGCTAATGTAGAAATAAAAGGTGAAGGTAATACAAATAACACAGATAATATAGTATATACTTCTACTATAGATACAAAGTTAGTTATTGAGACACCTCACCATGTCACCACACCAAGTACCAAGCAAGTAAAGCATGAACCCGAGCACAAGGCTCAATTAGCATTAACTTTATCTCCTTCATCCAGTGTTCAAGGAAAGAAAGAAAAAAGAAGAAAGGAAGAAAGGATGTAGTAACTTTAGATGAAATAATAGAGATTCCATCATGGGATCCAAGAACACTTGATCTAGAAATATTAGAGAAATATGGTGAATTATGCACTAGGAAAGAACCACAAGACAAGTTGAGGAAATAACAAAAGAATGCACAAGTATTAAAAGCCGCCAAGGAGATCCTATAGAAAGTTGTTCCTGACTTTGATATAAATGAAATGACCCCCTTCATTGATCAACTTGCACTACTTACCGAGGCCATTAACAAATTGACATTGATGTTGAGCAAAAATTAGAAGAAAGAGAAGAGAAGAAGATAGAATACAAAGTTACAAAGAAGATCAGCTAGGCAGTGGCAGTCAATAAGATAGCTCTATCTAAATTTTTGAATGGAATAGAAACTATCATATCTGAAGCCATCACAATTCTATAGCATTTATGCAGTCTAGATCACTTCACTACCAAGATTAGTGAAAAGATAAAGAAAATAGATCAAGATCTTAAGGATAGTGCAAATAGTCTATGAACCGAGAAACATGCATTGCAGATTCATTATAGAAAAGTTCTCCAAACCAAGAAGTTGAGACTAGACTTAAAGAAAGAAGAGGAGAAAATGAGAGAACAAGTAACCAATCTATAGGAAACATTACTACCGCATTTGGTAATGACAAGTTCATATACATAATAAACATACTATAATATAAGTATAATAAAGGGGGATACTATAATCTGGATGAGTTCATATACATATATCAAGCGTGTACAAAGGGGGAGTCATCATGTATATTATGTATAGAAATAATTTTTTGATACTAATGCGAAAGGGGGAGAATGTTACTCCAATTGACCAATGAAGTTGTCATTAGTATTCAAGCACTCAACATGGACAATCGATATCAGAGTCACAAAAATGACAATTGGTATATTCATTGAAGTGTAGAGTTAACTGAGAGCACTAATCACGCCCAGAGTTAACTGAGTATAGTGATACCCAAGCTGACAGACTGAACCAATTAGTAGACAACACCAAGATACACAAACTCCACCAATAACTAAGAGACAACAATAACCGAGTGGACTAGAGGACACATACAATTTTGTTTTGGTACATTATTCTATGTAACAACTTTTTTTATGACCTAGATAATGGTTTAGACAATTAAGGAGAGCATTAATTATAGATATACAAAATTTATTGTTTATCTCCTATGTTAGATGATCAAGGTAAATTATGTACATCATTGATCTTAAGGTAGGGATGTAAATGTGAAACCCTAATTAGGTCATAAATTTTGATATATAAATGTATAAGATGTCAAATTTTGTAAAGTATGTTGATCAAGAAATGATAAAGTAGCTTCCAAACTACAGACATCATAGATCAAACAAGGGATTTCAAGGACAAATACTACATTCCAAAAATCAGTTTTCAGAACAGAAGCAAGGCTACCGAGCAGAACAGAGAAGAAGGTATTATCATTCAAATTGAGGTGATATATTTTGAATGAACTTAATGGATATGTATCATCAATATTGAGATTTTATATGTTTTAGATCAAACTCTGGTTACTCTCTAACAATTATAATAGAACCCTAAATCTTTTAACAAAGTAGACTTAACCATCTTTTTATAAATCTCTTAACCGAGTGCACACATAACTTGTGTTGCAAAATCCTCACACGGGGTAGATCTAATTGATCTCACTATTACTCCTAACAGGGTAAGATCATCAAAAGTGATCATTCTTTGTAAGCTTTAATAGGCTACTTTATTTACTATAGTAGTGAAGTTTTGTGAGTCTCATCCCAACCACATTTTTTACCTTCTTAAAGGGGATTTTTGTGATACAAAAATACTAGTGGCATGGGTATTGTTTATTTTACATGCAATTACATTTAAGCACTGATACTATTTGTTTGGTGTATGCAATCAACTCAGTCGATTAATACAAAATAGTGGTCACAAATAATTGATTAATTTTTTTTAAGGGTATTGATTCACCCCTCCCCTCTTAGTACACACCCTTTCCATTATACCAACAATATTCATCATATAACCTAGATATCATGCATTAGTCCAATCCCTAAAGAAGTGGAGACACTATTTTTTCCCAAATAATTTATTGTGTATATAGATAACAAGGCCTTAAGTTTCATAAATAGTCAATACAAGCCGATCTCTAGCTACATAAAGTGGGTAGAAAAATTACACGCCTACACCTTTTCTATCAAACACAAAAAGGGTGTTGTAAACAAATTTATTGACGCACTAAGTAGGAAAGTGCTTACAATTTTAGAGATTCAAATGAAAAGTGTTGGAATTGATACCTTTAAGGACATGTATGCAACATATGAAGAATTTAAGGAAATATATCAGGTATGCCTTGATTTGAATTATAGATACAATCATGGATTTTCTTATTAATTGATACAGGAATGGATTCTCTTTAAAGGAGGATAACTATGCACCCCAAAGTATTCCATGAGAGCCAATATCATTCAAGAAAAGCGTAGTGGTGCTATGTCTGGTCATTTTGGAATAGATAAGACATTGGAGCTAGTATGAAGGCACTACTTTTGGCCAAATTTGTAGGTGGGTGTTAGGAGGTTTGTAGAGGCATGTTTTATTTGTCAAAAAGCCAAAGGGAGAAGTACAAATGTAGGTTTATATCAGCCCCTACTCATTCCATCATGACCATGGGAGAGTGTAAGCATGGATTATTTCATGGGACTTCCCTAGACTCAAAGACGATTTGATAATGTTTTTGTTGTTGTGGATAGGTTTAGTAAAATGAAACATTTCTTTCCATGTAATTCCAATAGCGATACATCCCAGATTGTAGATCTATTCCAATAGTGATACATCCTAAATATTGTGTTAGATAGAGATGTTAAGTTTGCTGGCCATTTTTAGAGGACTTTGTGGAAGTAACTAGGGACAAACCTATAATTCTCATCAGCCAATCATCCACAAAGATATGGGAAAACATATGTTGTTAATAGGTCATTAGGAAATATCCTAAGGTGCCTCACAAGACAACATGGACAGAAATGGGATTCTATATTTTCTCAAGCTGAATTTTCATACAATGACACAACCAACAAAAGCACCAACAAGTCACCTTTTCAGATTATTTATGGGATGAATCCAAGTGGAGTGCTTGAATTGAGACAACTTCCTAATACTGAACCAATTAGTGTAGATAGAGAATAATTTTCTATAGCTAGAAAGGATGTTCATGATCGAGTGAAGTCACAACTGCAAAAGACCACACAAAGGTACAAACACCAAGCCAATCAAAAGATGAGAGAGGTTACATTTGAAGTAGGAGAACTAGTTTGAGCATTCCTAAAAAAGGAGGGACTACCAAAGGTCAAGCACACTAAACTCTTACCCAAGAATGTTGGACCATGTCAAATCTTGGAAAATTATGGGAAGAACGCTTCCAAGATCAAGTTACTAGTAGACCTTCATATCTCACCCATTTTCATTGTATGTGATTTGACTCCATATAAAGGAGAAGTGAGTGTAGTTGATATACAACAAGAAGAAATGGTAGAAGATCTTAAGCCTTTCCCTCAAGAAGAACCACCACAACTTGAGAAGGTTTTAGATACTAGAGTCAAGAAGACTAGAAGGAGAGAATACAAAGAAGCCTTAGTCAAATAAAGAGGAAAACCTAAATAAGAGGTAATTTGGCTTGATGAACATTAGATTAACAACTAGGGCTCTTCACTCCAACAAATAATCTCAAGTGGACTTGAGATTTATTCATCAAGGGAGTATGGTGCAGGGGCACTCATCAAAATCAAGGACAAGGAAGACTACAATGTATTTTAGAACCTTTGCTTTCAATTTATTATGTTTGTTTTTTGGTATGTAATAAGTTCTAATCCATATATTGCCATGACCTTGTTTGGAAACTTAGGAAATTTATTGTTAATTTTTGGTTCTATAGTTATTTTCATTATTTGTTTTCACCATTATAACTTTGGATAGGTGTTCACATCTTCAAAAACTTGATTTTTTTTTTTGTCTTTTGTCAATTTTGTTTCTATTTTAAGAAAGTTGTTCAACAAGTTTTTGTCTTCATGAAAGAAGTTTGAAGACAAAGAATTTATTGAGAAAAAATTATGGATTATTTTCATTAAAAGTTCCCTTGATTGTTACAGCTTGAGGAGAGTATTGTAGAGAAGGTTCAAAGCTTTTTGATGCTCTAACAATGAAGACAATTTTCAAATATTACAATTGTCTGCACCTTTTTGGGAACAATGATTTCCCATGTGCATGAATTGATTGATCTAGATGTAAAACCAATGTAGATAATTATAATTACTTGTTATATTCCATTTGAATCCAGTTTGAGCATATAAAGCTCTATAGTTTATGAGAAAAGTGATTTCTAGTGTAGACATGTCCACTAAAGCAGGGTTAGCTAGGGTCCTGTTTTGAAATGGATGTAGTTTGAATTTATACACTAGGTTTTCAATGACCCTTGGTGGAATTAAATATCTTCCAATTTATTTTAATATTTTTCAATCCATTTTTGTGTTCATCCAGGGAAGAATGAGAAAATTGTTTCCCTATGTGGGCATCCTCATATGGCCACCTAGAAATTTGATTGTTTTATGTTTACAAATTTTAATGGGTATTGAGTTATAAGGTCTAGCTCTGGTTTTAGATGTTTTTTTATGTCCTTTAATTAGTCAAAGTGTTTTTTGAATAATTTTGCAATAATAAGGATAGTTCCTTTCTTAAGTGGACCTAATTAGCCCTTTGTAGGTCACTATAAATCTACAAGTTTAGGTGCCTTGTGATTGGTGTTGCAAAATTTTGTTTTGGTATTATTAGTAGATCTATTTTGGGTCTTTTGAACCAATAGTCTATTTAGTGGATTGTTTTGGTAAATGATCAATTAACAAGGGAAAATATTATTCACATGGCTACAAGGAATTTAAGGTATTTGTGAAGCAATTCTATCCAAATGCATTGGGGAAACAAAATGAATGATTGGAGCATGGTGTTTTTTCCATGTTGAGATGATTTATAAGCCTATTCTAAGTTATTCTTACACCATAGTGGATGTTGATGTATTTATGTAGATATCCCCTTTTGGAACACTTTCATGTAAGAAAGCATAAGGAGAGTTTAAGAATCAATGAGTGGTTTGATAAGAACCTTTATGGTGTTCAGAGTCCTTTGTTGAAGCCCTAGAGTTGATTGTCCCTCTAAGAGTGTACCAAAGTTATAGACTCTACATCATTGTTTGGTATTAGAGAAATTGGATACATTTATAATCCTATTGGAATTTCTTCTCACACTATAGTGGATGTGGATGTCTTCATCAAAAGATCCCCTTTTGTAACACTTGCATGAAAGAAGACATAAGAAGAGTTTAAGAATCAATGAGTGGTTTAATATGAACCTTTATGGTAATAAAAGTCCTTTGTTGAATCCCTATAGTTGATTTTCCCTCTAGGAGTGTACCAAAGTTCTAGACTCTACATAAAAAAGGGGAGTATATACATGTGACAGTGCACCAGAGGCAGGGACATTTGAGGCTTACTTAAGTTTTTTTCAACAACATGATAAACACATTTTTTCACAGAGGGGTAAAATGTATACACTGACAAATGGATTGAGATAATTAATTGAATATTTTTTATTTAATGAATTATAATTCCTCTACCACTAGATAAATTAATTTATTTATTTAGTTGATTCACTCTATTATTCTTCTAAACCCAAGTCCTCTAAAACCTTAGTAATTGAACAATTTCAAAATTATTTAATTCCTTGTCATTATTCCTTGTCATTATTCTTGTCACAATATGACAAAGTAAAATATACTATTCCACCTTATCTTGTCACTTCATCAGCCACCTCATCTACATGTGGCTAGGGAAAAATTTACTTTAATATTTAAATATCCTATTTATCTTAAATAAGTATCCCTAGTCATAAGGGAGGATAATCCTTATGTGTCCTCATGAAACTTTGGATTTTTCCACATTTCCTATCATCTAGTGATGCAAGAGAATCTTGGGTCCCTAGCAATCCTTCTCAACCAAATAGATGTTTGTTTTTTTCTTTTTTTTGTTTGGAGGCTTCTCGAGAAGTACTGTGTTGCTTGGGTCTATCGCTCGGTTATGCTTATTCTGAGTTGGTCTCTGTTGCTCGGGTTTTTGTGACTTGGGCATGCTTATTTCCGAGTTCATTTTTTTGTCGCTCGGGTTTGTCTTTTTTTGCTTGGGTATGCTTGTCAAGATTTTTTTTTGTTTCTCAGGTTGTTCTTTGCCTGAGTCACTTTGTTGCTCGATCATCCTTTGCCCGAGTTGTTTATTTTGGAGTTGGATCTTTTGGCCGACTTATTTAGTTACTTTTTATGGCTTAGTTAATTTTTGGTCTCTCATTGGGATCTATGTGGACCTAAATCTGGGTCTCACTTATGGATTTGAGTTCTGACCTCTCTGTTGGACTCTTGTATATATTTATTTCTATGTTCTTTGTTCTGGCGAAGTTCTTCAGTAGGATTTTGGATATCAATTTTAGAAGTAGAAGAAGAAGGATTGAATCATCTGTAAGCAAATCTATGACCTCACATGTATGAAGATCAAATTGTAATTCATTGAATGTATATGCCCCAAACAAGGAAGGCCTTACAGCCCGACATGTAATGAGTTTGATCAATTAATGAAAAGGATTTCTGATGTTTCTTCTCTCACTTTGTTGTTGTTGCTTCCGCGTTGTCTCTACAAGTTGGTTTGGTAGTTGGGAGAGCCTATGGCCCCTCCTTCCATCCTACATTGTGTTAGGTGGTATCAGAGCATTAGTAAGATATAAGTTCCTTCTTGTAAACCCTAATCCTAGTTGGTGATATTTTTGTGGGGTAGAATATTGCGATATGATATATAATTGTAGAAGGATTCAAGATGGTTTATGGGAGAGGAAATGCAAATCCAGGTCTAGCTCATATGCTTAGACAAATGGTTGCTAGATTGGAAGTTGTTGAGATAGCCCAATGCAGAGGAAGGCATATAAAGGATGTTAGTTATGATAAATTAGAAGAGGTTCAAGGTGAAGTTTCACCTACACCTATGATGAATCAGGAAGAAGAGAGATTCCTCTGAGCTTTGACAAGTTTGAAATCCACACCTCAGTTTAATCCTCCTGAGTATAATAGAAAGATGGATTCTGATGAATTGATTGACTGGATAACTAAGATGGAAAAGTATTTTGAATATGAGAATTTATCAGAGGATAAGAAGGTGAAGATTTCAAGCACAAAGTTGAAAGGTCATGCATCCTTATGGTGGGAACATCTATAATTGGATCAAAAGAAGAAAGGAAAAGACAAAATCAAGGTATGGGATATGATGGTAAACAAATTAAAAGGCAAGTTTCTACCTTGTTACTATCAGATTAACCTAATTAGGAGAATGAAAATTTGAAGCGGAAAGATAGATCAGTAAAATACTACACTGAGGAATTCTATAGATTGGACATCAAATATAGACAAGTTGAAGATGAAGTAGAAAGAGTAGCAAGATACCTGAATCGATTGAGAAGTTCAATACAAGATGAGATCAGTTTGGTCAAGATGGAAAGCATTGAGGAGGCATATCAAATTTCCCTAAAACCTAAAGAGAATTTGAATAGAAGATATGAACAAAGACAAAGAGGCATAGGTGGTAGATTCCCTAGAGGAAGAGGTAGATCTCATGGTGAGAATACTAGATAGGAACTAGACAAGTCAATTTTAGACACATCTCAAGACAAGGGAAAGACTGAATGGAAAGGAGAAAGTTCATACTGAGGAAGAGGCAATTACTCCAGAAGTGGTTATAGTAGAAAGGGGTTCCAAGTAACTTGTTACAATTGTGGAGAGGAAGGACATAAATCCTTTGAATGTACACATGAAAGAAATAATATTGGTAGTAAAAGAAATGCTTTGGTGCAAGAGGAGTCACCAAATGAAGTTAAGAAGGAAGGAAATATCATGATCTGAAGGATACTATGGAGTGACAAGGATAAGCAAGATCATGTTAGGAAAATTTTGTTCAAGATTAGACATAGAGTTGCAAAAAAGGTTTGGAAGGTGATTGTGGATAGTGGAATCTCAGAGAATCTGGCATCTGAGGAAATGGTTAAAAAGTTTCCATTGGAAAGGATGAATCATCCAAAGCCCTATCAGATCTCATGGATCAAGGATGAACATACATTAATGGTGAGTGAAAAATGTTTTATGAATATGAAAAATTGGAAAGTATTATGATAAGGTGTTGTGTGATATTATGCCTATGGATTGTTGTCATATCTTGTTGGGTAGACCTTGGAAATATGATAGACATGCTATGCATGATAGAATATTGAATAGATATTCTATTTGGGTTGATGGTAAGAAGCAAGTTTTCTTACCTTTGGTTGAAGAATCTATTGGTGAGATATGTACATCTGTGAAAGTTTGTTTGATGGAAGGTAGACAGTTTGTTAAGGATTTGAAAAGAAATGATATTTGTTATGCTTTGATTCCCTACAAAGTCAGTAAGCATATAGAGGATGAAATATTTATAGAATTTGAAAAGTTGCTCACTGAGTACAAGGAGATAATTTTAGATAATGTACTTGATGGTTTACCACCAATGAGATATATCATTCACTATATGGATCTTATTCCTAGAGCTAGTTTATTGAACAAAGAACAACATAGGTTAACACCATCCAAGAATGAAGAGCTTAACTGACAAGTTCATGAATTGTTGAACAAAGGTTTTATTCGACAAAGTTTGAGTTCATGTGTAGTACCAGCTATGTTGGCACTTAATAAGAATAGATAATGGAAAATGTGCACTGATTCAAGAGAAATCCAAAAGATCACAGTGAAGTATAGGTTTCCTATACCGAGAATGGATAACATAATGGATTGTTTGAGTGGAGAAAGATATTTTACCAAAATTGATTTGAAAAGTGGATATCATAAGATTAGAATCAGAGAAGGTAATGAATGCAAGACTGATTTTAAGACAAAGGAAGGTTTGTATGAGTGGTTGGTTACGCCTTTTGGTTTAACTAATGCACCGATTACTTTTATGAGGTTAATAAAAGAAGTTTTGAATAAATTATTGAATAAGTGTGTGATTGTATATTTGGATGATATTCTGATATTCAATAAGACTGGAGAAGAGTATTTGATGCATATAAGACAAGTGTTGCAGAGATTGAAAGAGGAATAGTTGCTGATAAATCTGAAAAAGTATTCCTTCATGAAAGAAGAGCTTGTGTATTTGGGTTTTGTAATTTTAGCTGATGGTTTGAAGATGGATCCTGAGAAGTTGAAGCTATACTTAGTTGGCCTACACCTAAGAATATCAGTGGGGTAAGTTCATTTCAAGGATTGGAAATTTTTTACAGAAAGTTTATCATAAATTTTAGTTCTATTTGTAATGCTACCACTAAGAAAATGAGAGGAGACAAAAGGGAATTCAAATGGACACATGGAGCTGATAAGAGTTTTGAGACTTTGAAGTTGAAGATTTTTGAATTATCTATGTTAGCATTACCTATTTCAATAAGGTATTTCAAGTTGAATGTGATGCAAGTGGAAGTGCAATTGGAGCTGTGTTGACTCAAGAAGGTAAACATGTTGCTTTCTTTAGTGAAAATTTGAATGATGCTAAAAGAAAATATTATGTCTATGATCAAGAGTTCTATGCTATTGTGCAATCTATGAAGAAATGGAGACATTATTTGATGCCAACTGAATTTGTTTTGTATACTTATTATAAGGCTTTATAGTGTTTGGGTAGTCAAAATAAGTTGAATTAGAGACATATGAAATGGGTAGAGTATTTGTAGAGTTTCACATTTGTGATTAAGAATAAGAGTGGAGTTTCTAATAGAGTTGCTGATGAATTGAGTAGAAGAAGATCTTTGTTGACTAAAATGAGAATTGAAGTTCTTGGTTTTGATGACATGAAGAATTTGTATGAAAGTGATACTGATTTTTCTGAGTAGTGGAGAGTGTGTAAAGCACCTAATTCAAATCAATCAAGTAAGTATGAAGACTATTTAATTTAGGAACATATGGTGTTCAAAGATATTCAATTGTGCATAGACATTTTGGTACTTATAAAACATTGATTTTTCTTAAGGAAAGGTATTTTGGCCTCAATTGTATAAGGATGTTCTAAAATTTGTGAAAAGATGTGGAGTTTGTCAAGCTGCAAAAGGAGTGAGTCAGAATACTGGTTTGTATACACCAATTACTGTTCCTGAGAAACCTTGGAGTGATATCAACATAGATTTTGTTCTTGGCTTACCTAGGATAGCAAGAGGTAATGATTCCATATTTTTTGTTGTGGATAGATTTTCTAAGATGACACATTTCATACCATGTAGGAAAACATCAGATGTATTACATATAGAAAATATATTCTTCAAGGAGATTGTCAGATTGCATGGATTACTGAGGAGTATCATCTCTGACTGAGACAGTAAATTTGTAAGCTATATTTGGAGAACACTCTGGAAGAAGTTGGATACTAACTTGAAGTTTAGTTCTACACTTCATCCACAGACTAATGGAAAAATAGAGGTTGTAAACACACCATGTAATTGGGATTTGATGTTGGCACAAGAAGATTTTGCATAAGATAGCTTAGTAAATAGAAGTACATAAAATACACCTTTTGAGATTTGTCATGGTACACATTAGAGAGGTATATCAGAATTAAGAGATATTGTTGGTGAAGAGAAAAGAAGTGCTGAAGTAGAGGAATTTGTTGAGTTCATGAAGAAATTGCATGAAAATGTAAAATAGAAGCTAGAGAAAATCAATCAAAAGTACAAATATAGTGAAAAAAGATCAAGAATACATAAAACATTTGAATTTGGTGATGTTGTAATGGTTCATTTGAAGAAAGGCATATTTCCTGTTGGAACATATGGTAAATTGAAAATGAAGAAATTTGGTCCTTGCAGAATACTGAGAAGATTTGATAGAGGAGATGCTTATGAAGTGGAATTACCTGATGACATGGATATATCACCTATATTCAATATTTTAGACTTGTATAAATATCATGAACCTGATGAGGAAGTGACAATATCAAGTGATTATCCTAAGAAAAAGATAGAGGAAATTGACCAGATTTTGAAACAAAGAATTGGCAGAAGTACAAGAGGAAAGGAATACATGGAATATCTGGTAAAGTGGAAGAACAAACTAATTGAGGACTCATCTTGGATTTATCACTCTAAGTTGAATTCATTTAAGGTCGGACCTGATACATGATTTGGGGAATAATTTCCAATACCATGGGTGTTTGATGCAGGAGCATCTTGGGTCCTTGGCAATCCTGCTCAACCAAAAATATGTTTGTTTTGTTCTTTAGTTTGTTTGGAGGCTACTCAGGAAGTACTCTATTACTCGGGTCTGTCACTCAGTTATGCTTGTTTCAAGTTGGTCTCTGCTGCTCGAGTTTCCATTGCTGAGGCATGCTTTTTTTTGAGTTCATTTTTATGTTGCTCGGGTTTGTCTTTTGTTGCTTGGGTATGCTTTCCCTGAGTCTTGTTTTTGTTGCTCGGGTTGTTCTTTGCCCGAATCACTTTGTTTCTCGATCATCCTTTGCCCAAGTTATTTATTTTGGAGTTGGATCTGGTAGCCAACTTCTTCAGTTAATTTCTATGGCTTAATTAATTTGGGGTCTCTCATTGGGATCTGTGTGGACCTAAATCTGGGTCTCACTTATGGATTTGAGTGCTGACCTCTCTATTGGACTCTTGTATATATTTATTTCTATGTTCTTTGTTCTGGGGGAGTTCTTCAGTAGGATTTTGGATATTATATTTATAATTTAGAAGAAGAAGGATTGTATTATTTGTAAGCAGGTCTGTGACCTCACAAGTATGAAGATAAAATCATAATTCATTGATTGTATATGGCCCAAACTGGGAAGGCCTTACAGCCCAGCATGTAATGAGTTTGATCAATTAATGAAAAGGATCTTTGTTGTTTCTTCTCAGTATGTTGTTGTTGCTTCTGTGTTGTCTCTACAAGTTGGTTTGGTAGTTGGGAGAGGCTATGGCCCCTCCTTCCATCCTACCTTGGATGAAGTGGTATCAGAGTATTGGTGAGATCTAAGTTCCTTCTTGTAAACCCTAACCCTAGTTGGACATATTGTTGTGGGATTGCAGATTTCTATCTAACCTACAATTGCAGAGGGATTCAAGGTGGTTTTTGGGAGAGGAAATGCAGATCCAAGTCTAACTGATACGCTTAGGCAGATGGCTACTAGATTGGAACCTGTTGAGATAGCCTAGTGGAGAGGAGGGAATCTTGAGGATGTTAGTGATGATGAATTAGAAGAGATCGAAGGTGAAGCTACACCTACACCTATGATGAATCAGGAAGAAGAGAGATTCCTGTGATCTTTGACAAGTTTGAAATCCACACCCCAGTTTAATCCTCCTGAGTATAGTGGAAATTTGGATTCTAATGAATTGATTGACTGGATAACTAAAATGGAAAAGTATTTTGAATATGATAATGTATCAGACAATAAGAAGGTGAAGATTGCAAGTATGAAGTTGAAATCTCATGCATCCTTATGGTGGGAACATCTGCAATTGGATCGAAAGAAGAAAGGAAAATACAAAATCAAGGTATGGGATAAGATGGTAAACAAATTGAAAGGCAAGTTTCTACCCTATGATTATAAGATTAACCTGATTAGGAGAATGCAAAGTTTGAAGCAGAAAGATAGATCAGTAAAAGACTACACTGAGGAATTCTATAGATTGGACATCAGATCTAGACATGTTGAAGATGAAGTACAATGAGTAGAAAGATACCTGAATAGATTGAGAATTTTCATAAAAAATGAGATCAGTTTGGTCAAGATGGAAAGCATTGAGGATGCATAACAATTTTCCCTAAAAGTGGAGGAAAGATTTAACAGAAGATATGAACAAAGACAAAGAGGTAGAGGTGGTAGATTACCTAGAGGAAGAGGTAGATCTCATGGTGAGAATACTAGATCTGAACTAGAAAAGTCAATTTCAGACACATCTCAAGACAATGGAAAGAATAAAGAGAAAGGTGGAAGTTTATACCGAGGAAGAAGCACTCCATAAGTGGTTATAGAAGAAAGGGGTTCCAAGTAACTTGTTACAATTATGGAGAGGAAGGACATAAATCCTTTGAATTTATACATGCACAAAAGAATATTGGTAGTGGCAGAAATGCTTTGGTGGAAGAGGAGTCACCAAATGAAGCCAAGAAGGAATGAAATCTCATGATCTGAAGGATACTATAAAGTGAGAAGGATAATCAAGATCCTGTCAAGAAAATTTTGTTCAAGACCAGATGTAGAGTTGCAGACAAAGTTTGGAAGGTGATTGTGGATAGTGGAAGCTCAGAGAATATAGAATCTGAGGAAATGGTTACAAAGTTGCAGTTGGAAAGGATGAAGCATCTGAAGCCCAATCAGATCTCATGGATCAAGGATGAACATACATTAATGGTGAGTGAACAATGTTTTATGAATCTAAAATTTGGAAAGTATCACAATAAGGTGTTGTGTGATATTATGCCTATGGATGGTTGTCATATCTTGTTGGGTAGACCTTGGAAATATGATACAAATGTTGTACATGATGGAAGATTGAATAGATATTCTATTTGGGTTCATGTTAAGAATCAAGTTTTGTTACCTTTGTTTGAAGAATCTATTGGTGAGATATTTACATCTGTGAAAGTTTGTTTGATGGAAGGTAGACAGTTTGTTAAGGATTCAAAAAGAAATGATATTTTTTATTCTTTGATTCCTAACAAACTGAGTAAGCATATATAAGATGAGATTCTTGCAAAAGTTGAAAATTTTCTCATAGAGGACAAGTAGATGATTTCAGATAATGTACTTGATAGTTTACCACCAATGAGAGATATCAGTCACTATATGGATTTTATTTCTGGAGCTAGTTTAGCGAACAAAGAACCACATAGGTTAACATCGACTGAGAATGAAGAGATTAACCGATAAGCACATGAGTTGTTGAACAAAGGTTTGATCCGAGAAAGTTTGAGTCCATGTGCAGTACCAGTTGTGTTAGCACCTATGAAGAATGGAGAATGGTGAAGGTGCACTGATTCAATAGAAATCAATAAGATCATAGTGAAGTATAGGTTTTCTATCCCTAGAATGGATGACATAGTGTATTATTTGAGTGGAGCAAGATATTTTACCAAAATTGATTTGAAAAGTAGATATCATCATATCAAAATCAGAGAAGGTGATGAATGGAAGATTGCTTTCAAGACAAAGGAAGGTTTGTATGAGTGGTTGGTTATGCCTTTTGGTTTAACTAATGCACTTAGTACTTTTATGAGGTTAATGAATGAAGTTTTGAATAAATTATTGAATAAGTGTGTGATTGTATACTTGATTGATATTCTGATATTCAGTAAGACTAGAGAAGAGAATTTGATGCATATAAGACAAGCGTTGCAGAGATTGAAAGAGGAAAAGTTGTTGATAAATCTGAAAAAGTGTTCCTTCATTAAAGAAGAGCTTGTGTATTTGGGGTTTGTAATTTCAGCTGATGGTTTGAAGATGGATCCTGAGAAGGTTGAAGCTATACTTAGTTGGCCTACACTTGAGAATGTCAGTGAGGTAAAATCATTTTATACATTGGAAATTTTTTACAGAAAGTTTATCAAAAATTTCAGTTCTATTTGTAATGCTATGAATGAGACAATGAGAGGAGACAAAAGAGAATTTAAATGGACACATGGAGCTGATAAGAGTTTTGAGACTTTGAAGTTGAAGGTTGTTGAATTAACTGTGTTAGCATTACCTGATATCAATAAGGTATTTCAAGTTGAATGTGATGCAAGTGGAAATACAATTAGAGCTATGGTGACTCAAGAAGGTAAAATTATTGCTTTCTTTAGTGACAAGTTGAATGATGCTAAAGGAAAATATTTTTTCTATGATCAAGAGTTCTATGCTATTGTGAAAGATATGAAGAAATGGAGACATTATTTGATGTCAAATGAATTTGTGTTGTATACTGATCATAAGGATTTATAGTATTTGGGTAGTCAGGATAAGTTGAATCAGAGACATATGAAATGAGTAGAGTATTTGCAGAGTTTCACATTTGTGATTAAGCATAAGAGTGGAGTTTCTAATAGATTTTCTGATGCATTTAGTAGAAGAAGATCTTTGTTGACTGAAATGAGAATTGAAGTTCTTGGTTTTGATGACATGAAGAATTTGTATGAAAGTGATCCTAATTTTTTTGAGAAGTGGAGAGTGTGTAGAGCACCTAATTAAAATCAATCAAGTATGTATGAATACTATTTCATTCAGGAAGATACGTTGTTCAAAGGTATTTAGTTTTGCATACCCAAAGGTTCAATGAGAACTAATTTGATCAAGGAGAAACATGGTAGTGAATTGGCAAACATTTGGTACTGATAAAACATTGAGTTTTCTTAAGGAAAGGTATTTTTGGCCTCAATTGTATAGGGAGTTTGTCAAGTTGAAAAAGGAGTGAGTCGGAATACTGGTTGTATACACCAATTACTATTCCTAAGAAACCTTGCAGTGATATCAACATGGATTTTGTTCTTGGCTTACCTAGGACAGCAAGAGGTAATGATTCAATATTTTTTTTGTGGATGTATTTTCTAAGATGACACATTTTAGACCATGTAGGAAAACATCATATGTAGTACATATATCAGATCTTTTCTTTAAGGATATTGTCAGATTGCATGGATTACTGAGGAGTATCATTTCTGACCGAGACAGTATTTTTGTAAGCTATTTTTCGAGAACACTCTGGATGAAGTTGGATACTGAGTTGAAGTTTAGTTCTACATTTCATCCATAGACTGATGGACAAACAAAGGTTGTAAACCAAATTTTGGGTAACTTGTTGAGATGCTTAGTTGGAGACACACCAAGTAATTGGGATTTGATGTTGCCACAAGAAGAGTTTGCATACAATAATTCAGTAAATAAAAGTACAAGAAAGACACCTTTTGATATTTTTCATGGTACACAACCAAGAGGTATATCAGACTTAAGAGATATTGTTGTAGAAGAGAAAAGAAGTGCTAAAGCAAAGGAATTTGCTGAGTTCATGAAGTTATTGCACGAAAATGTAAAACAAAAGCTGGGAAAAAGAAATCAAAAGTACAAAAAGATAGTGTAGACAGGTCAAGAAGACATAAAACATTTGATGTTAGTGATGTTGTAATGGCTCATTTGAAGAAAGGTAGATTTCCTGTTCGAACATATGGTAAATTGAAAATCAAGAAATTTGGTCCTTGCAAAATACTAAGAAGATTTGACAGTGGAAATGCTTATGAAGTGGAATTACCTGATGACATGGATATATCACCTATATTCAATATTTTAGAATTATATGAATATAAAAAACTTGAGGAGGAAGTGACAATATCAACTGATTATCCTAAGAGGAAGATAGAGGAAATTGAACAGATTTTGAAACAAAGAATTGGCAGAAGTACAAGAGGAAAGGAATACATGGAATATCAAGTAAAGTGGAATTACAGTTTGATTGAGGACTTATCTTGGATTTTTCAATCTAAGTTGGATTCATTTAAGGTTGGACCTGATACATGATTTGAGGAATCATTTCTTGTACCCTAGGTGTCTGATGCAGGAGAATCTTGGGTCCTAAGCAATCCTTCTCAACCAAAAAGATGTTTTTTTTTTTCTTTAGTTTGTTTGGAGGTTTCTTAGGAAGTACTATGTTGCTCAGGTTTGTCGCTTGGTTATTCTTGTTCTGAGTTGGTCTTTGTTTCTTGGGTTTCTATCGCTCAGGAATGCTTGTTTCTAAGTTCATTTTTATGTCACTCAGGTTTTTCTTCTATTGCTTGAGTATGCTTGGCCCGAGTCTTATTTCTATTTCTCGGGTTGTTCTTTGCCTAAATCACTCTGTTCCTCAGCCATCCTTTGCCCGAGTTGTTTATTTTGGAGTTGGAATTGTTGACCGACTTCTTCAGTTAATTTTTGTGGCTTAATTAATTTGGGGTCTCTCATCAGGATCTATGTGGAACTAAATTTGGGTCTCACTTTTGGATTTGAGCACCGACCTCTCTATTGGACTCTTGTATATATTTATTTCTATGTTCTTTGTTCTGGGGGAGTTCTTTAGTAGGATTTTAGATATCAGTTTTAGAATTTAGAAGAAGAAGGATTGAATTATCTATAAGTAGGTCTGTGACCTCGCATGTATGAACATCAAATTGTAATTAATTGAATATATATGGGAAGGCCTTACAGCTCGACATGTAATGAGTTTCATCAATTAATGAAAAGGATCTCTATTTTTTCTTCTCTCACTGTGTTGTTGTTGCTTCCGCATTGTCTCTGCAAGTTGGTTTGGTAGTTGGGAGAGCCTATGGCCCCTCCTACCATCCTACCTTGCATCATATAGTCACTTATCCCTCCACCTCACCTAGTAAAATATGACTCATATGACACCTTTTTTAATTGTTCTATTAAATCTCCCACATTCAGACCAATTGGAATTCTTCTTCCTTCTTTCTCTCATAGTCTTGGAGAGACACTGGAAAAGTGCCTTCTCCTTCCATGTATTCCTTCATCTTTTCA
>MU223732.1:1830595-1881875 GCA_018584345.1 Thuja plicata | reverse complement strand
TATATATATCCCATATTTTCCTTCTTTCAGATTAATTATCAATCTTGAGAATTCTTGGAGATTTAGAGATTTTTGTGATCTAGTGCATTATCAGTTATCATAATATTATCAAATTTTATCATCTTAGTTCAATTATGGAAATCTCATATGGCCACATATATTTTTATCTAGTCTTATTTATTTTTCATATCATATCAATCAAGTATTATTATAATATTGTACTTACGCTTCCACCTAGTTGAATTTTAGCTACCATAAATTGAATCACATTGAAGTCAATCTTGGAAGTATTATGTTCTAAGAGAAGAAAAATTATCAAGATCTCAATGGAGAGGATGAAATTTTTTTAACAAATTTTAAGAAACAAGTAGAGAAGGTATGATTTCATATTTTGTTTAGTTTCTTGTAGTTTCATTAGTATGATTGCAAAAGGTAGAATATTTATGGCATTTTTTGGTATATCAGTGGGTTTTACATTATTTCATTTGTAGTCATACATTTTTAGTTCCTACCTTGGGAAATTTACCCTATTTTTTAAATTATATTTAATATTTTTATGTGACGAAACATCTACATGATGATTTTGAAAATCCATCATGCAAACCTACACATATACAACTAAGAAAGAAATTTCAGAGAGATGAAGTTGAAACTTAATTTCCTTATCCATCTATAAAAATTCAAAATTCGGTGATTATTTTTATTTACTAAATTTTAGTGTGCATATGTTAATTCCTACTACACATTTTTTTCCTCTTGTCACACACCTGTAATTTGTTTCTATGCTTTCACACACTTTCTTCTATGCATTTGTGTTAGTCTATCTAATCTCTAAGATAGTTTGTAGGTTTATCATATTTTGATTTGGTTGTTGGCTCTAATCTCATTTTATCTCTTTTCATATAATTTCAAGTCTTTGCATTAGCTTAGCTGTACCTATTTGTAATTAGGAAGGTCAAAAGAATAAATTATTTTTTCTATTTGGAGAGATTTTGAAATTGGATTACTCCTTTCAAATTCCTCTTTTTGTGTTTGTATTAAATACTTTATAAAATTACAAAATGATAGTATCTTCTTCCCTTTCATTTCAATAGACATTTGGTGTAACAAAAGTCAAGTTTGTACTTTTCTCTAGTGGGCCTACCTTATGGGAAAAAGTACTCACCCAAGGGAATGACCTAAGTCTTGAAATCTAAAGCCAAGCTAATCTAAACCTCTATATAAAAAAGTAGTTGTGATTAAATTAACAATCAATGAGTCTAGATGTGTCATGTTGACATAAGTCTCCCTTAGTATCTATTTGATGTGTAATCCACACAATGATGTGTAAAAGCCTTTGATTGATTCTATAAGCTAAGGGATAGGAGGCCCCTTGACTGGGTGAACTAATGAAATTATGGCCGCCTCAATGGAATCCTAACTATAAAATGTTAAACTAGAAGCCTACCCTATTTGTATTCAAACATTGTGATGCATTTTAGTGTAAGGGGAGGGAATTATCTACATTGAAGATGCTCACCATCAAGCTCCCTTAAGCATATAAATAAATTATTATCTTTATATAGGATATTTATAGCCTCCTAAAATGAGGGGTATTTTTTCCCAACCAATTGGCTCTTGTAAAGGCAAAAAAAGTGGGCACATCAACTATAGTTGTGACATGATTGTTTGAGTTGAAAAAGATTCCAATTTGTGGGCTAAGGTATCACAATAAAGTCATTCCTTAGGTTAGAAAAGTTTTTGAATTGTCTTCATTCGTGTTATGCCACTAAAAATTTGGGCTTTTGTTGAGCCTTGAACATACACATTTACACTAGATTTTTTTTAAGAAAAACCAACTATTTTGTGTATATTGTATGTATATTTTCACGTCAAAAACTTAGAAAAATTAAATAAAAAAGGAAAAAAATTGAGTAAAAATCCAACCAAAATATTCAAAATTTTAAAAAATTGTCCAAAAACATAGAGATAGACACATTTACCTATTTCTGTTGCACTCACTTTTTCTTGCTACACATATACAGTTTTTTGCTATGCTTTCACACTGTGTTACTTATTTTATTTGTGTGCATCCATCACAAAGTATAGAATTTTAGGACTTAGAGAATCACTAGGTACATTTTCAGATACCGTTTTAGGTGAACAATTCTTTATTACAATAAAAAAAACTAGTACAAATCCCTTTCAAAATAGTTTCAAAAACTACATATGAAGATTTCTATACACTACACCTACTTTCATCCATACCATTACTATAAAAATATTAATATACAATTATTATAAGGATTAAAAAATACAAATCAAAGGATCAACATGGATGAATTTCTATTTGAAATATGGATACAAAAATAGCACTAAGGTTTTGATGGATTACTTGATTTTCTAGTCATGTCTTTTTAGCCAATAAATGATTTTTCGACTAGATAGCAATGATGGAAGGATGACATTTTTCTTGATTTTTGTGTGATTGTTTTTAAGATTGATTCATTAAAGTATGCAAATTTATCTAAGGACATGATCATCAAAGAGTCATCGAGGACATTGGCATATGGAGGGGATTCAATCTCTGTCTATTTACGCAAAAGGATACCTTGGTCATTTAGATTTCCCATATCTCAATGCAAACATCCACTTGCAACATTGAATCTGATGAAAGCAGTATTCATAATCCCATAGTTTGGAAGTCCAGCTAGTGAGGGTTGTACTAATTTCATTGATTGAAATCCAAAAATAGCAGTATGCATATCATCATGGTTTTTCAATCTCACCAGTGGTGATTACATATGCTAGCGGTACATAAAATCTCAATATTGAAAATAATCCATGCATTTCTTTGCAAAAGTGATAGTTAGTTGCATTCATATAGAGTAACTTGCATTAATAAATTTTACTTGGATAGGAGGTGAGTTCATCAAAGGTTGATATCATCAAAATTCTCTTTTAAATAGAGTATTTTGTACTTTAATAAAAAAACATTGCACAATCATTAATCATTAATCATTAATATTTATTTATTTTTCCTAAAGGTTATTAATCCTTCTTCATTAAATTATTTCATCCATTAAGGTGCATTCATTCATTTAAGATATATTTCATTAAATTCATATTGCATTATAAAATACAAAAATATAAATACAATGCATTTATCATTTAGTTTCATTACACATCATTGCATAATTTCATCATCGAGATCATTGCATAATTTCATCATCGAGATCATTAAGAGCATTAAATAAAAGCATTATCATACATTTTGCATCCATCTAAAGTATGTCATACATAAGACAACTCATCGATAGGATGCATAAAGTAAATGCATATTATTATATAGCAATGCATCCATATATCATCAAAAACTACAAGTCCACCATATGATGACATCATAAAGTGAATATGGAATAAGATTCTATCATAAGATATGATCAAATGTCTATCAAATGTTTATCAAAGCGCATCAACAAAGGTACATACATCAAGTCTTGATCAAATGAGATACATCATGGTACATAATCATACAAAGATGGAATAATCATTATCTCAACTAGGGGCACCAGCTATACCATATATCCCACCTGTACTATTGAGATTTGTCTAAGGAGCCTGACTAGTAGTCGTACTAATCTGCTGGGCCATAGAAGCCATGAAACTCTGCATCATAATATAAACTAATATATCTGGCTACTAATCACTGTCAAGACAACCTATAAAGATGTGACATACTTAGTAAGAGTTTCTAGAATCTTTGGAGCCACTAGATGTATAGCCACTGGAATTTGTGGAGCAAGTGGCAAAAGAGGAACCTCTCTATCCTTAACTATTTGTACCTTCCTAGCTAATCTCTACCTCTACTAACCCCAAACTACTAGTGCAACTTGAGGAGGAGCTCTACCACCCACTACCACACCTCTCATATGTACTCAATCACCCACTCCTCCACCTTTTATCTGTACCCTACCACCCCATGTCCTCACTCTCCTACCACCACCCTTCATAAAAATAATCACCACCCCACCTCCACTAGAAACTCTCACTCTCCTTTGCACTCTCTATCTCTGTGGTCCACTAGCTATCCTTCTACCACCTCCTAAACCATCATCATTTCTATATGAGTGATCATCAATATCAAGAATCAGCTCAGCAAAATCTGTATATCAAGGGAATCGATGCTGAGTAAACCATTGTGTTTAATCGGTTGTTGTGCCTGCATCAACTACATGATCTCTCATATCCCATGCAAGATGCAACCTCCTTTATATGTCATCACAAGAATATCAGTACTCTACTTGTGGTCCCCACATGGATCTCACTACATGTACCTATGCATATAAAGCCAAACCCTGTGGTATATCCTATACTCGGCCAAATAGTTATAGAATTTTGTAAAAGAAAAAAATCTCAATAATTAAAGGAGTCCTATCTATCATCCATCATAGAATAAACATATATGGAAACTTGAGATCACCCTCTTTCTAGGCCTCACATCCGAGGTATATTTTCCATACAAACTGATCCATGTCTTCTAACATGCGAGGCTAGTAATCCATATTTCCTAGATGAGGGTAGAAAATCACTCCCTCGTATAGAAAACCATAAGGCCATCTGCAATCTCTTACTCTCACTGCAATGGGTCTCGTCACAAGAATATGATCCCATGTCCATAGCTATAATAAATTGTACCTATAGAAAGTGTCACACCCTTTCGATAAAAAACATGGTGTAATTCATAGTATAAATGTACAAGTACACAAGATCCCCAAACAAACTTCCAAGGATCTGCAATCATGTCCTCTAGTATCCTACCCCACCTAATGGAAAATCCATGACTTCAACAATCAAGAAGTAGGAATCCTTCGATCAATGATCTCAATACTATAGGAAGTAGTGTGAATGAAACAATTTGAGCCAAAGGAATGCTCTCATCACCAATTGTAGGATCACAAAAGATGCATCTACACTTTGTACCATCATAAATCTAATTGTAATATACAAGCTCACACCATGTAGGGATCCTGCATAACCTGTACACATCCTTGGGGGTGAGTGTCATCTCACCCATTGGAAAATAAAAGGTATTATGGTCTGAGTGTCAGTGCTCAACCATAGTGGTCAACAAACCATGGTTCATGCAAAACTGGGGAATCTCTACTAAGAATGAAAATCCACAACGACTAGTTATCCCCCATGTCGCTCCTAGGGGGATAACTAGTCAACCATATCAAGAGGCCATAGAGGCAATCCATGGATATACAATTTTTGGAACCAAATATTTTTGAAATCAAGTGAAATATCATTAGCAACATCATCTAAATGGATCATCACAAGTCAATCAAGATATCCTATCATCCTATTGCTCATCTAGAGCACATCAAATGTTTCCTAAATCTATATCGTGAGGTTGAAAAAACATCATTTATCTTATCGACCTATTAGGATTGACCTCATGCAACATTCATCAACATGATTGAGCTAATATCACAACACTTGTTTTTCATCACACTATCACGACACATCAAACAATTGACCAATTAATTGTACCAAAGAATCAGATGACATTTCTAATCATGTTAAAATTCAACACAATATATTACGTGTCATTTTACCTTATCACATGTGCAACAAAGTGAAAGCGCTATTTCATCAATCAATAAGCATTATAAAAAACATTATACACATTATAGCATGTTGTACACACTATTTTTTATAACACGTGCTATTCAACTTATCCTACATGCCAGAATAAACATTATTTTACACTAGGGTTTACTACGCGCTACTCAATCTATCCTATGTAGTAACTAGGGTGTTAGTTTACATTGTATGTGTGATTTTGGGTCTTCTCCTATTGCTGCAAACACACACACCTCAATGATCCATTAACTAGTTAACGGATTAAAAAACATGAAAGCTAGAATATAGCCTTCTAGTAGGTAGGAGTATGGACTTTTCTCTCAGGTCATCAAAAATTCCAGCGACTACACATTGTTCTAAATGAAGAATTTTAAAGCAATATGATGAAACTAAATGCTTAATATAAATGCAAATGTAGTTTATTGCTCATCCAAGCTAATTAGATTTATTTTAAAGAGCCAAATGAAATATGATGATTCAATTTAAAAGCCAAATCAAATGTGCTCTAAATTAGATTGATTTAATGCTTGTAAGTAAAACAACAATTCTAAATGATTAAAATATAAGAATGATAGAAAATAACATGCAGTATAATAACAATAGAAGAAGTTAGGATCCTTTGTGAAGGAAAAGAGCTTCTCTTTTATAGAAATATCTCTCGAATTGACGGTCAAGATTAGAGGAAATGAGTGGCTCAAATTCTATTTAAGGAAGCACAATCCATGTGCAAAGAATGTGATTGGTTGAAAGATTCAGTTGACTGAATTGACTGATTAGTCTTTTTGTAAACTTCCAAAATCAGTTCTCAGTTAACTTAAATGTTTCCGAAATGATAAATAGATAAGAATCATTTAACTAAGTGGAACTGGATTGTTTCCAATTTGATAATTAGTTAACTGGATTTGATGATGTCATATGTATTTTTAATAATTTAGTTGATTTTGAATGCACATTTGTGTTTTTATTAATTAATTTAATTCCTTTTTTATTTAATTGATGATTTTGTAACTTTATTTAATTAATATATAAGAAATATCAAATAAATATTTAACATAAGGTTTATTTTCCAATGTATTATGATTTCAGGAATTAATTAATTAATCAACTATGATGATTGATTAAGACCTAGCGTTTAGGTTAGACCAGTTCAAATTTGATAGATTGAGGAATTGCTTGTTTGATTTAGAACTTAGGGTTTATCAAGATTAGGGTTTCTTAATTAATTGTTGAGATTGGGGGTCTAGGGTTTAGATGACCATTTTTAGGTCATTACATTTTCCCCTCTTTGAATTTATGTGTGATCAACACATTGATTCAAAGACCTATTAGCGAGAAGACCCAGAATAATTTGATTTTGAAGCGATGAAACTATTCTTTTGAAGAATAAGAAGACCGACTTTGAGCTTGATTGGATGAAGATCGATCAAAAGATATAAATATAATGCTCAGTTTGATTTGAAGTGATGAAATTGGACATCTGTCAGGAACTCTTAAACCTTTTGATTTTTTTGAACGAATAACCAATTTGATTTGAAGCGAGGAAACTGATTACATGTAAGATCTAAAATGTAGGTCACCAAAATGTAACATAAGAGATCTTACACTTAAGAATTTTTTTTTATGGATGATATAGGTGATGTTATTGAATATGTGTGTGAGGAAGGTAGGATTTTCCTCTTAATCCCAGATTTCTTAAAGGGAAGATCCAAATTGATTAACCCTAAAGAAAGGATCAATGCATAAATGAATCAACCTATCAAGGATAGAGATAAAGTGAGAAACCCTAATTCCCATTTTGTAGAAATATTAATAACTTTGATTGAATTAAATAGGAGAAATGTAATAACCTTGAAATATTTTATATATGAAGAATGCTATTTTCTGAAGCCTTTGTTGAGTATCTAGAAAATATGAGACCGGATCTGGAATAGAAATGCAGAAACGAAAAAAACCCAAAAATATTTTTCTGTTCTGAGACAATTCCAATTTGTACCCTCACGTCAATGTCACCACTGGATAGAATTTTTGATTACACCATAGGGCATAATTGACCTAAAAATTATTAGACTAAAATTCTATTTTCGAATCCTGGAAGTTTTTCGAAAAGGTATCCAAATCTTTGTCCCAATTTGTTGTTCCAAACCTGTGCCTGCAAGAAAAATGGTTTGTTTGTTGGGGGAGGGGTTTGCCTTAGTCAAACCCTGATTTAGGAATTAACCTTGAAATCAATAAGTGAGATAAATAATGCTTGCAAGTAGTAGAAATAAATCTAATAATGAAGCTATGATATTGAAATAGATATGTAATTGTATTTTGAGTGTAAACAAGTATGTAAATATGAAATCATGGACTCAATTAGAAACCATAAACCTCCATGATTATATGCTTGGAATCCACCTTGAAGAGAGAATGAATGAATGTTTGAGGATGCAAAAAGGATCTTGAAGGAAGATCACTCCACCATGATGGATAGATCTAGTGTTTGAATGATGAATCTTGAATGCTTGAACCAAATCCCTTCAAAGGCTCTAAAGCTTGAATCCTTGATCTTCAATGGAGAAATTTGAATGCTTGAGAGGAAGACTTGAACACTTTCAAAGCTTGAAAAAATGTATAAAAATGGATGCTTTAAATTTTTTATTGATGAATTCTTGCGTCTTATGATTGATGGTTTTTTCTTGATGATGGCTTTTGCTTGATGATGGTTTTTGCTTGATGACAGTTAGAGAAAATGAGAGGAGAAAACTTCCTTTTATATGAAAATAGGGCACAATATTCTAGAGAGGTGGAAATAGGAGAATTAAATTCCAATTAGACCCTTTCCCCTAGAAGAGGACCTATATTAAATATAATTTAAGAATTATTTCTTTGGAACCCAAAATAGCCAATCCGAAAGCAGGAAATGAATTGTTTTGATGACCTTTAGCAGCCGACAAACTTCCAGATTGGAAAAGGGGACCTAGTTTAAGGTCAAGGTCATCCTTGACCTAGGTCAAGGTCAAACTTGACCCAGGGAGTCAGGACCCTTGGAAAACATGCCAGTTGGGATGAGAGGTGTCCGAAGAGGCCCAATCAGGGTCTTAAACAGACACAAAAGTAAGAGAGGATGTATAAATGAGGGGAAAATATGATGGTGGTCCAAAAAACCCCCTAAGGAGGGATACACATTCTTAAAATGGAAGTGCTTCCATTTTAAGATGATAAATTAAGCCCCCACTTTAGCGAGAGTATGGAAATCGAACATACTTGTGGTAAAGTTAGAAGAAAGACTCTGGTGGTTCGCAACGAGGTAGAACATCACTAAGTCAAGGAAATGAGCCCATGGAAAAGGGATTCTAATTCAACATACATGCATAAAGATATGGAAGTAAAGAGAAATTAATCATGGAAAACATACATGATTACATAAGTAAGACAAGAGCAACACTATAGATAACATAGATTCATGATCTAATCCTACTAGCATGAAAGCAAAAGAGAGAAAAGAAAAAGTGATTACCTTTCCTAGTAAGATTCCCACCTTATCATGAATCACCAAGGAGGGAGAGCTCAATAGGTTCACCCATAAAATTTTCTTTGTAATTGCAATGTGTCTTCTGACGGCTTTTAAAATATCCATAGATCCACATTCTTGTATCACTATAAAATATAAAATGCATGTCTTTTCAGGATTTAGAAAATTTTGTGTGTTACCTTCCAAGGATTTAGCATATTGGAAAATTTAAAATGCACATCTCTTCAGGATTTAACAAAATTATGTGTGTTACCTTCTGAGAATTTAGCAAACATAAAAATAAAAATAAAAATGCGTGTCTCTTCAGGATTTAACAACTTATGTGTGTTACCTTCCGAGGATTTAGCATGTTGTAAAATGTAAAGTAATGTAAAATATAGTATAAGGGAGACCCTATATATGCCCCCCTCCTTATCATGAATACCC
This sequence comes from Thuja plicata, assembly GCA_018584345.1. Taxonomy (NCBI): domain Eukaryota; kingdom Viridiplantae; phylum Streptophyta; class Pinopsida; order Cupressales; family Cupressaceae; genus Thuja; species Thuja plicata. The sequence goes on along the minus strand of MU223732.1, from coordinate 1,872,307 downwards.
ACTAGGTAGGATAAGGAAGAGAAAGAGAGGATACCTACTTCACAAAGTAAGGAGATATCCAACTTAAGAACAATATACACTACATCCTTAGCAAGGAGTAATGACCCTTACCTCTAAGAACATAGAAAATCATGAAATGGATATGTCGCATATGGAAAAAGGATCCTCAAAGAGGAAGAGATCTTATCCTCAAGACCCCCACTATAGAGGAGTGCTTAGGATAAAATATCATCTTCTAAAGAAAGAGGGACCAAAGATTCAATCATCAAGCCCCCTGCAATGAAGAGGAAGAGGAATCTCAGAATGAAGGAGTCAAACTCTAACCCAAAGCAAAGGCAACAGTTTATAAAGAACATAAGTTGAAAAATAAATAAGAGGTGATGACCTAGGACAATGACCTCCCATATAAGAGGGTATCCATAGCCAAAACATAAATCTTTATAAGGAAATTATGTTGTAGGATAAACAAATGCCACTAAGATAAGGAAAGCATATCCTTAGATACAGGAAGAATGAAAATACCTTGCCCCACAGGGGTGAAAGAAAGGGATACATCAAATTATATCAAGAGATGTTATAGAAAAAGAGATATATTTACAAAACAAATGTCCTAGAAAAGATATCATAAATGATTATATCATAATAAAAAATTATAGAATATATAAAGAATAACCAATTAAACTTAGAACAAAGTACATGCTAAGAGCATAATGGATCCTAGAAGGCTGGAAAAAAATACCTCTTGCCCCCCAGTTAAGAAAAAGAGGAGAACCATGATCTAAGTTATAGAAGAACGAGGGGAGTATCCTATATCAAAATTATGAATAAATTGTAATATTGCACGGGAATGAGATATAATTCCCAAAGCAACTCTTTCTCAAACATATAACTTGAAATGTACACAATCAACAAGTAAATATGTATTACTATAATGAAAAGGACATCTATATTTAGTGAGAGAATTTTTTAGAATAGGTTTAAATATTCATTTCTTATAATTCATTAATTGGACATACACTTTGTTAGCTACAGCTTGAGGAGTATCAGGGTGATCTAAAAAAGGTGTTGGAAGAAGAACATGAAGAGGAGGATAGTGTTTAAGATCCACTACCTTGATTGCAAGAGGTGGGAAACCTATACCATGCATATATTATTTCGAAGATGAATTAATCAGGTTTTTAATGCCTTGTTCATTGAGACCAAGCCCTAAACCTTTATAGCCTTGTTTATCTACCATAGTATATCTGGTAGTGTACCTATCTTGCAAAGCTTCAATAGGAGGATATTTATTATGGTGTTCATGATAAAATGTTGTATATGGTGGAATGATAGGATTATAAGAGGTTTCTTTTTTTCCCTTTAAGATCATCATGGATTGGATAGGGAGGGGAAGGTAAATGAAAGAATTATTGAATATCATTATCATGAATCCTAGCTTGAGCCCCATCATAAATGTGGGAAGAACTAGGGATAGAAGATGGAGAAATAGAAATATGAATATTTGGAACTGGATTAGGATTGATAGGATTAGGATTAGGAAGATTAGGATCTAGATTATGAATGATAGGATTAGGAAGATTAGTAGGTGGGGTATTATCTACCCAATTCTTCACATAATCCAAAAGAGTAATAAGTCTACTACACAAATCCTTGATTAAAGTTTTGAAAGTAGGAAGAATAGTATTAGTTAGTCTCAAAATAACATAAGGAAGTGAAACATGAAGATTAACAAACATAATGAAATGGATAATACTTTCATAAACATCATAAGTACTATAGAGAGATGCTAAAATAATCATAATGAAAAAAATAACCATACCCCAAAGAATCTTAAAGGTCTTCATAGTGAATTAAATGCAAGAAGTGTGTTTTTTATATTTTCATGATTATGTAGATTTTTTTTGTATTTTGAAATGCAAGAGCATAAAAGAAAATTAATTTAATATGAAAGATATAACACCAAAAAAGAAAGAGTTGTCTATTGCGGGTTCACCAAAATGTAAGATCTAAAATGTAGGTCACCAAAATGTAACATAAGAGATCTTACATTTAAGAATTTTTGTTTATGGATGATATAAGTGATGTTATTGAATATTTGTGTGAGGAAAGTAGGATTGTCCTCTTAATCCCAAATTTCTTAAAGGGAAGATCCAAATTGATTAACCCTAAAGAAAGGATCAATGCATAAATGAATCAACCTATCAAGGATAGAGATAAAGAGGGAAACCCTAATTCCCATTTTGTAAAAAGATTAATAACTTTGATTGAATTAAATAGGAGAAATGTACTAACCTTGGAATATTGTAGATCTGAAGAATGTTGTTTTCTAAAGCCTATATTGAATTTCTAGAAAATCTAAGACCGAATCTGGAATAGTAATACAGAAACGAACAAAACCCATAAATATTTTTCTGTTCTGAGACAGTTTAGATTTGTACCCTCAAGTCAATGTCACCATTAGCAAGAATTTGTAATTGTGCCCTAGGGAAGAATCAACCTAAAAAGTCTCAGACTAAAATTCTATTTTTGGTTCCCAGAAGTTTGCCAAAAAGGGTAGCCGAATCTTCATCCCAATCTACTGTTCCAAACCTGTGCCTGGAAGAAAAATGGTTTGTTTTTTGGGGCAGGGGTTTTCCTTAGTCAAACCCTGACTTAGGAATTAACCTTGAAATCAATAATTGAAATAAAGAATTCTTGAAATTATTAGAAGTAAATCTAATAATGAATCTATGATATTCAAATAGATATTTAATTGCATTTTGAATGTAAACAAGTATGTAAATATGAAAGCTTGGACTATATTAGAAACCATAAGCCTCCATGATTGTATGCTTGGAATCCACCTTGAAGAGAGAATGAATAAAATTTTGAGGATACACAAAGGATCTTGAAGGAATATCACTCCACCATGATGGATAGATCTAGGGTTTGAATGATGAATCTTGAATGCTTGAACCAAATCCATCCAAAGGCTTGAAATCTTGAATGCTTGATCTTCAATGGAGAAATTTGAATGCTTGAGAGGAATACTTGAAAACTTTGAAAGATTTACAACATGTAGAAAAATGGATGATTGAAATTTTTTCTTGATGACTTCTTGCATCTTATGATTGATGATTTTTTTCTTGATGATGGTTTTTGCTTGGTGTTGGTTATAGAAAATGAGAGGAGAAAACTTCCTTTTATATGAAACTAGGGAAAAATCTTCTAGAGAGGCTGACATAGGAGAATTAAATTCCAATTAGACCCATGCCCCTAGAAGAGGACCTGTATTAAATATAATTTAAGAATCATTTCTTTGTAGCCCAAAATAGCTCACCCGAAAGTGGGAAATGAAATTTTTTTATGACCTCCGGCACCCGAGAGACTTCCAGATTGGAAAGGGGGACCCAAGTCAAGGTCGATGTTGTCTTTGACCTAGGTCAAGGTCAAGGTCATCCTTGACCTACATCAAGATCAAGGTCAAGCTTGACCTAGGGATTCAGGACCCCTAGAAAATATGCCATTTGGGATGGGAGGTGTCCGGAGAGGCCCAATCAGGGTCCTAAATAGACACATAAGTAAGAGAGGATGTAGAAATGAGGGGATAATGTGTTGGTGGTAAAAAACACTCCCTAAGGAGGGCTAAACATTCTTAACATGGAAGTGCTTCCATTTTAATATGATACATTACCATTAAGAGATTTGATTAGGAAGAAAATTGACTTGATTTGAAGCGATAAATCTAATTTGATCAATGTATCTGGTTTCAATAATGAATAGCTCGTATAAGACCAATCTTGTCTAGTTTCAAGTGTATTCGCAATTGTATACGACCATTGATTAGGTTTCCTTTTATTTAAGATGATCTCAACTTGATTTTATGCGATGAAGCTGAGATGCCCCAAGCGATGGGGTTTTGATTGATGATGTGATCACTGGAATATTGATGTCCTGATCTTGCCCCCTTAGGAGAGAAATTGAAATATGGCTAGGTGCCCCAATGTTGAGAAGCAATTCGATTGATAACATGATGCAAGAAGAAGTTGATCTGATTAGAAATAGGTCCCAAGTGGTTAGGAAAGAATCTATACTTGATGAGAGGTCTTGGTGACCAAGATTGACCAAAAGTATGATAATGAATTCATTGGAAGAAAAGTACAAGAGATTTCCATTGGTTGTGCAAGCGATCAGCTGCAGCTGACTAAAAAATTCAAATGTCAAAAATGAAAAGCAAGATGATTTCAAATTTTGATTTTGATCTTGAAAATGGAATCAGGACAGTCAAATTAGAAAGGGGTGTCATGTTCACGCACAACTGACCACTTGATGAAATGAAGATGGATCGATAAGAATGTTAGATCATTCACATTGGAGAGAGATATCGATATTATGCAGATTTCAATAGCATATAGATGCAGATGTAGATGCAAGACTAACATGAATGCAACCTAAGGTGTAGTCACTAAACCTTTAGCATTGAAAATTTTCATCATCGAGCATTTTTGGAACATCAAAGTCTATACAATCCTTACTAGTGCCACTGCAACCATAAGAATATGAATAGGAATTTCATTGGATAATATATGAGAAACTAACATAAGAATCGAGGCATAAAGGCTGAGATGAATTGAACATTATTTCTAGTTGGTGTTGCAAGTGTACACCAGTATCGAGGCATTCAAAGCAAAGATAACCATGAGTGCAATCTTGTGTAAACAAGCAAAGAAATAATAGTCAAGGAGATAGTTTCAACCTCACCTTGTCATACAAGTAAACAAGATTAATGGATGTGAGGCTTTTCCACCTTAACATAGGAGCTCCTACCACATACACCATGTTTATTTGACATCGTACAAATAGAAGTCCAACATACTTCAGCTAGTTTCAAAGTTTTTAGATGTGTACAAGTATGAGGTGTTAAGAAACACCTTCATGCTTGTGATTTTGATGTGTTTAATTTCTATCAATCTAATGTTTACATTTGCGGTATCCAATGTGTGTTAAGAAACACAAATGCATCCAAAGATAGTGTGAAGAAACACTTTTGATTAGGGTGTTGATAAACACATGTTTGCATCAATAGCGAGTTGTCCTTCAAAATTGACAAGATTACTGACTCTGGTGTAATCCAAAGATGCAATCAAATTTGGGACGCATGCCCCTAGTAGAAAACAAAGATATCTAAATATAATTATATTGCAAGGTCAAAACTGATTTGATTGCCCCAGGATTATGACTCTAGATTGGTTTCAAGCCAGGAGGGTTCTCAGAAGAACCAGAGTGTCACAAAAGTGACTGAAAGATATGTACAAACTGAAGCAAAGGATTGCCAAGACTAAGCATTGATAGATGGAGCACTGAGTACAAGAGGTGCCTGTTTACCAGGTTTTCACCTACTTGGAAACGATTCTATTTTTTCTACCATAACACATGTTTACCAGGTTTTCACCGAGGCACTTTTTCTTGTTTTTCAATTTTTTTTTGTTTTTTTCCATTTTTATTTTTATTTTGATTTTTATATTTTTTGATTGATGCATCAAGGCACCTATTGGTAGGTTTTCACCAAGATGATCATTTTTTTAGGACTTTTTTCAATTTTTAATCTTTTTTCAAGATCATAAGTATGTACATGGTGTTGATCATTGAGAATGCCTTAGGTGTAGAACTTCTTCAGATGGAGGGTGTTGATGGGATCCTGAAGTGGTTCTCCTTCATGTGTGGAGAGTTAATAGGCCCTAGAGCTGAATGTTGTCGTAATGATATAATGACCCAACCAGTTGGTTTCAAATTTCCCCTTATGCTCTCTATGTGATTGATTGCGGGGATTTTTTCTCAACACAAGGTCCCCCACCTGAAGTTATATAAGTCTAACTTTCTTATTGTATCCTCTTGACATTCTTGTCTGATAAGTTCTAAGGTGATCAAATGCTAGTTTCCAACATTCATCTAGTAGCTCTAGTTCTTGGAGTCTCAAAACTCTACATTCTTCATCTGGGATAAGTTTGTGCAAAGAAACCCTAAGAGATGGGATTTCTACCTCTAGGGGTAAGATTATTTCTGCCTCATATACCAGTGCAAATGGGGTTGCCCCTATAGTTGTTCATGTTTTTTCTATAAGCCCATAATGCAGGATTGATCTACATGTGCCAATCCCTTCTAGACTTGTTAACCATATGGTGCAATATTTTCAACAAATTTTTATTTGAGGCTTCATCCTATCCATTACCTTGTGGGTAATAGATGGAAGAACGGTGTTGTGTGATTTTGAACTTTGCACACAACTCATCCATGGTGTTTTTTTTAAATTTTCCTCCATTTTTAGTGATGATGGAGGAAGGTATGTCATAGCGACAAATGATGTAGTTCAGAATGAACAATGAGATTTTCTATCTTATTTCTTTATGAGTGGGACTGTTTCAACCCACTTGGTGAAATACTTATTAGCTGTAATAATGAACTTGTGTGCATTAGAAGATGAGGGGTGAATTTGTCTAATTAGATCAAATGCCCATTGTTGAAAGGGCCAATGTGTGACAAAGGGAATGAGCTCCCTTACTAGAGCGTGGATAACATTGCCAAGCAGCTATCATTTCTTATAATATTTTGCATACCTGATAGCTTCTTTCTCCATATCTGGCTAATAATACCGTACTCTAAGCAATTTACAGGCTAGGGTTAGACCGTTAGAATGAGAACCACAAATTCCTTCATGGAATTCAAACAATGCACATTTGGACTCTTCTTTTTGTAGACACCTAAGCAAAGTACCATCTAATCCTTGCCTATACAAATTGTTGGCCACGAGAACATATCGTGAGGCATTGCGGATGAGGTGTCATTTTTAATTTTTGGCTAGTCCATCAGGAATGACCTAATGGTGCAGGTAAGAGTAGACATGGTGATAATGGGAGGATTCATGTTCAATGACTAAATAGACAATTTGGGAGGTATATGTAGGATCATGGTATGCCAAAAAGTGGCGATGTGAAAAAGAAGTCCTGATTGGTAGACTGATTGAAAAATATCTATAATTTTCAAATGGTATAACATTTTTTAAATCTAAAACATGTGTCACATTATATGCTTCACCCACTATAAGACAAAAATTCAATTTGATTAAGTTTAGACTAAGTTAAGGTGGTCAAACGTGAGAGTTTTTATATTTTGGAAAAGTTGTAAAAGAAAAACCATAATTAATTATTTACATGGAAAAAAATTACAAATAAATATGTGTCACATCTGGGAATGAATCTACTACTTATATCTAGAATCTAGTAAAAATATATTATCATTTGATTGTGTTTAAGGTGGTCAGACATACACCTACTTCTTATCTTTTTAGTCCTCGTTGATAGACTGATTGAAAAATAGCTATAGCTTTCAAACAATATAACATTTTTTAAATCCTAAACATGAGTCACATTCTATTCTTTTCGTACTACAATAAAAAATTAAAATTTTTTCAATTTGATGAAGTTTAGACTAAGTTAAGGTGGTCAGACACAAAAAAAATTTATATTCTGGAAAACTTGTAGTATAAAAACCATAATTAATTATTTACTTATTAAAAAATTACAAAAAAATATGCATCACTTCTAGACATGAGTCTACTACTTATATCTATAATCTTGTAAAAAAATATTATCATTTTATTGTGTTTAAGGTGGTCAGACATACACCTACTTCTTATCTTTTTCCCAAAATGTTCATACTACTATATATAAATTTAAAATTTCACCATATAGAATATATATATATTTTTAAATGGATTGTAGCAAAGAAACTAAATTCAATTTTATACAGATTATCTTCCTACACATTTTTATATAAGATTGATAACTTGTTCAAATTTTTACGTCAACTTTCCTAAACCTGATTTTCTTAATTTTCATTGTGACTTAAGTGCCTGGTTTGGAATACCATGATCCTACACATACCCTGGGATTTGGGGGAGTTGTAGGAAGGGAAACAGATTTCTTCCACTAGGAACTCATAGAAGAAATCTTCCTCTTGTTTTTGCGAGCAAGCTAATGTAGCCATTGCGTCAACTGCTTTGTTCTGTATCCTTGACACTTGTTGAAATGTGATAAAAGTGAAATATTTATTAAAATCATAAACCATTCATTTATAAGGCATGATTTTTTCATCCTTAGTCTGGTATACATCATTGATTTGGTTTATTACAAGTTGAGAGTCACTATGGACATGTAACTCAGAAACATTCCATTCAAGATCCAGTTTGATTCCATTTACCAGTGCTTCGTATTCTGCTATGTTTTTTGTACAAGGAAGCAAGAGGTTTTATGCATTTGGAATGGAATATTTATGAGGAGTTAGAAATAAAATCCCTACACCTAAACCATGTTGCATGAAGGATCCATCAAAGAACATTTTCTAAGATCTTTGAGTGATGTGCAAAATAGATCCATCTAGGAACTCAACATTGATTGGTTCATTGTCCAGTCGTGGAGCATCTGCAAGTTGATCTGCAACTGCTCGCCCTTTGATTTTTTTATGCTTAATATATTCTATGTCAAATTCACTAAGAAGCATAACCCATTTATCCAATCTTCCAATGAGGGTAGCTTTACTTAGGAGATATTTTAAAGGGTCAATTTTAGCCACCAGTTTGACTGAGTGAGCCAACATGTAGTGTTGCAGTTTCTGACATGCAAAGACCAGTGTTAGGCATTCTTTCTTGATCATAGAGTAGTTCACTTCATAGGATACCAATGTTCTAATGATATAGTAGATAGCATTTTATTTATTTTTTTCATCTTCCTATGCTAGCAGTGCCCCCAGTGACGTTGAGGTAGATGAAATGTACAGAATCAATGGTTTACCTTGTTGAGGTGGGATGAGTACTGGTAGGCCTTCTAGGTACATTTTGATTTGAGTGAAACTTTTGTCACATTCCTCACTCCATTGATAATTAATGCCCTTGTGTAGAGTCTTAGTAAATGGTTGTTCTCTATCAGCCAACTATGATACGAACCTTCTGATAGACTGGATTCTCCCTTGGAGTGTTCTCATTTGACTAATGTTCTTAGGAGGTGGAATTTATAGTATCGATTATACCTTTTTAGGATTGACCTCTATGAATTTAGCTGAGATAATGTAACCCAATAGCTTGCCATATATAACACCAAATGCACATTTCTTAGGATTCGCTCTTAACTTGAACTTTTCCATTATGTCCATGATTGGGCCTAAGTCTTGTAGGTGCATAGACCATTTCATTATTTTAGCAAGAGTATCATCCACATAGTCCTCCATAGTTTTGTGCATAATATCATGGAAGATTGTTGTTACTACCCTTTGATAGGTAGCTCCTACATTTTTCAAACCAAAAGGCATGACATTCTAGAAAAATGTTCCCCAGGCACATGTGAAGGAAGTCTTTTCTTGATCCTCTAGAGAAATCTTGATTTGGTTGTACCCAAAGAAACCGTCCGTGAGAGAATACATTTCATACCCACTTGTCATGTCTACAATCATGTTAATGTTAGGCAAAGGAAATTCATCCTTTGGACATGCTTTGTTAAGGTTCCTAAAATTAGTGCAGACTTTGATGGATTTCTCTAGCTTCAATACTGGTATGATGTTGTAAATCCATTCTGCATAATCAATAGCTTGGATGAATCCATCTTTGAGTAGTTTTTCCAGTTCAGCATTGATAAGTAATGCAACATGAGGGTGCATTTTTTTGAGTTTTTGTTTTACTATTTTTACTGTAAGATCTATTGAGAGATGGTGCATGATAAGATCTGGATCTAAACCAGGCATATCTAAGTATGTCCATGCAAATTTTATCTTCTTCTCTTTAACTAAATCAATGAATTCCTTGAGCTCTTCTACAGACAATGATTTAGCCACATGAATGATTTGCGGGTGTTCCTCTATACCAATATTCACTGGTTGAGTTGTCTCTATGAGAAATGATGATCATTCTTGTAAATGACTAGGAAAAACATCAAGTGTCCCATCCTCAAGTTCCTCAGAGAGGTTTTCACCTTTGGATGCGTCTTTTCTTTTTACTTTTTTGGGTTCTGAAACTGCCACAATGTGGTTTTTTCCTTCAGACCCTTTTATTTTTTTCATTTTTTATTTTATAACTGAGATACTTGATGTTTTCTTCAGTCATGCTCACACTAGGTTCACTGGTGGAAGAAGTGACAGTTTCAGTAGCATTAAGATAGTACACTAAAGAATAGTCATTAGGGAATGTAGGCATTTCGGCAGGTTGTCCCTGTAAGGACCAATTAATGAGTTCATGATGCTTTAGTGGTAAAGGTTCGATGGGTTTGAGGCAAATCATGGTATGTTCATCATAGATGGTGATTGTTAAGTATATTTCTAGACCTGAACCTTGTACAGATGTGTTCAAATCAAAAATATCCCTAATGACATAATCGAAGCCCATGTCAAAAATAAGAGGTCCTAATTTGTTAGACCTAACCTCTAAGCCTTCATCTAATTCGAGCATGGGTACATATCATTGAATTATATCTACCTCTTTGTCTAAAGTACCTTCTAAAAGACTATCAAACTCATATTCATGGGAGTCTATTTCATCATTGGTTTTCATATCAAGGATGTGAGAGAGATCTACCCTTTGCCCCCAGTTTGGATGAGTTCTATCTAAAAACTCCGCTATGCTTAGACTCTTTTCTTCTGTATCTTGGTCTTCTTTAGATGTAGTAGTTGCTGATTGATCAAAAGTCATTGTTTACTCCTCTAGAACACACTCTTTACTAGCATTTATGTGGGGTGTTTCTTCTTCAAAGAAGAGCCAGGATATTGGGAGGAATAGGAGAAGGATACCCATCCTCCTCATCAGAATCATCAAAATCATCCCACTTTCAAGTGGGCGTGTCAGTGATTTGTTCTATTGTGTTCTATTTTACTTTATCTAGATGAACCTGATGTCCCTTTCCTTTATCTAGATGATTATTTCCTCTTTTTTCTTTTCTGGATAAGAACCCTAGACCAGTTGTGTCTTTAGGTTTTCTGAATTCAACAGAGATTAGTTCTTTGAGTCCATTCTTATTACATCAAATGGGCCCTTACCTAAATAACCCATTTTATGAGCTAGCTCATACCCCACTCCATATGTTTCTGGGGATATTTCACATTGTTTAATCTCATTATTTTTAGGTTGCTTATATAGCCAATCCAGAATGGCTTGTTCCTCTTTTTCATCCTCTAATGGTATATTATCTTTAACAAAGTTATCATCATAGATTTCTTGGGATGGTGTTGGTTTCATCTCTTCCAATATTCTCCCATAGGACCTAGGTGATGTGGGAAGAGATGTGATTAACAGTAAGGGTTCCACTATGTATCCACCAACACCAATGTATTTTATCTTGAGTGTCTTTCCCATTTGCTTTAGCAAATTTGTGGCTGATTCAGAGTTGGACACCTCACTATTATGCCGGACTAGAGTTTCCACTGCTTGTCTTAATGCATTTTAAGAATAGATAGTGTATGTAGGAATAGTGACCTGTACACCATTGAATGGGAACTTGACACACTGATGGTAGGTTGATAGCACTTCCTACATCTCATTGATCCAGGGTCTTCCCAATAGGATATTATAGGCCAGGGGGAGATCTAGAACTTGGAAGGTAACATTTCTCTTAACAGGACCAACTCATATTGGTAAAGTGACAAGACCTTTAGAAGATCTTTCTTGTTCATCATATGCCTTGATAGTGACTTTATTTTTACAATAAATGACATTTTCTCAAAAGCCTAGTTCCTCGATTAACTTGTATGTGCAAATATTCAACCTTGTGCCTCCATCTATCAAGACTCGTTTGACACAATGTTTTTGGATCATGACTTTGATATGCAAGGGGAGATTGTGTGGATGACTGAAAGAGTTGTCATCTTATTCTGACAAAGATAGGTAATGTGGTGAGGTCAAGTTACCCACCATGGATTGAAACCAATATAGATTCAAGTCCTTAGGGACATTGGTAGTTGATAGCGCTTTATCCTGGACCTCTCAGTGAGATGGAAAGAGTATGAGCAATTCAAAGATTGAAATTTGGGTAGATGTTCTCTGCAATTGCTCGATGATTCTATAGTCCACAGTATTAGATGAAGTTGGTTGTTTGGACTGTGATAATTTAGAGGTACTCACAACAGATTGTTTGCTAAGAGGTGTCCAGGGTTTGGATAACAATGGTTTATTGGAAGACAATGAAGTGTTGGAAGATCTGGAACCCCCTAGGGTGACCTTTTCTTGCACTCGGGTCACTATGTTGGCCGATCGAGACTCTTTCTCTTTCATTTTAACAATGATGACATTGAAATATTCAGAATGAATGGCTAAAGCATGTTAATGACGTTGTTGTCATCATTAGAATAAGTGTGATTGATTTGAGCACCTTTCTTAGAATTTTCTCCCTTGTGAAGTTTTGGGAAAGGATCTTTGAATGCCTTATGATCAACATTCTTGTTATGATTATCAACCACAATTATTTCATTATCAATGAGATCTTGGATCTCATGTTTGAGCCTTATACAATTTTCTATCATATGTCCTTTTTTTCTATGGTATTGAAAAAAATAATCATCACTCCACCATTTAGGTTTGACCTCTGGTTTGTATGGTTTGGAGTTATCTGGCAATGTGATAAGCTTATTTTCCATTACAATCTTAAGTGCTGATTTGTAGGACTCTCCTAAAGAGTCAAAGTCTTGTTTGCGTTTAATCAATGGTTTATCTTTTGAAAAATTGTTGACCCCTTTAGAAGAAGAAGATTTAGTGGTACTTTTAACAGCTTTTGACTTGGGAGCAGAGTGATCAACTACTCTATCATTTACCACATGCTTTTTTTTGTTCCAATATTTAGTCTTGTCTTTGGAGTTGGAACCAAACTTGTTTTCCTTATAGAGGTTAATGTCACCATTTTTAACAAGCACATCTTCTATTTTTATCATGTTTTCCACCATTTTCTTGAAAGAGGGTGGAAATTGCATCTGAAGGGGTAAGTTTAGTTCTGGAATCAAAACACTAGAAAAAATATCCATCTTTTCAGACTCAGGAATGATTTTTGGATATATAGAAAACATCTTTCTCCATCACTGAAGAAAGGTCAGAAAGGGTTCTCTTTTGTTTTTTTTCATGTTCCATAAATCAATCATTGTCACATGATGTTGGATATTGTAAGAATACTATTGCATGAACATATTCATCAACTCATCAAAAGTTTTGATACCGGTGGGTAACTTTGAGAACCACTCTATAGCCTAGCCACTCAAACTCTAAGGAAAGAGGTGCATAATATATGTCTCATCATGCATAAATTATGTACAAAGAGCATAGAATTTGCGGATGTGATCTTGTGGAAAAGGAGAGATTGTGTTCAAAGAAAATTTTGTGTTGGGTTTTTCCTTTTCCTTTTTGAGTTCTTGTATTTTCATTTGCAAAGTTTTCATTTTAATAGCCATGAGTGTCATGGGAGTCTCTTCTTCTCTAGAAATGATATCCTTAGCTTTGAAGTGAGGTGGAAGTTGAGCTCCTTTCTTCTAGGTTAACGAAAATTGTTCCTTATCCTGATTCAGAATTATTTTCATGAGTTTTAGGAACCTCTTATCCTAGAGACATTCATCAATCTCTTCCTCATCAGGTTCTCATGCACTCTGTTAGGTCTAGTTAAAAAAATTTCAAAGCAATAAAACCTTGCTCTGTGTTTTCAAAAGAGTCTTATGAGGATACTTGAAAAATCCTCGCCTTCATATTTCAAAATGTAAAATTTGGTCCTAAAACCCTAAGCTTTGAAGTGAATTCTAATTCTGCGTTACCTTTTTGCTACTTAAGTCATGTATATTGCATGTGTTCACTTAAAAATGTTCGCGTCCAACAATTTTGTGAGTATCCTAACACTGTGATCTTTTATTATCCCTAAGTAGAAAGTTAAAGAATGTTTAATTAAATCCACTATCTTTCGAGCTAATGTGTTTTGATCTAATGACCCACTTAATAGCTTATTCCCGAGGTGCATGACATCTATCTCATAAGCCATTAAGTCATCATGTTGCGTTTCTTTGGTGAGTTTGATTGTGAGAAAGGGCTTCAGCTAAACAGTGATAAGATCTTTTTTCATTGGACAATTGACTTAATTGCTTAATCTCAACGTGATACACATCTATCCTATAAGCGATTAAGTCTTAGCAATGCATGTCTTTGGAGTGATGTAGGCCCTATGCCAGGTAGTTTGATGGAGATTAAATCATAGATAGATCTAATGGTTGACTTGATCACTTATGGGAAAGATGTGCAAGATCTATTAGCTAATCCATTAAGCGGTGTTGACATGTGGCAATTAGTGGGCCCGCATATTATGAATGACTGTTGATTAAAATGAAGACAAATTTATTTCAATCCAACAGATGACTTAATGGCTTATCCAAAAGATGCGCAAGATCTATCAATTAAGCCATTAAGCCATGATATCGTGTATCTTGATGATGATGTGTATTCCACTAATGTTAAAGGTGAACGCAGGTTAAAAGGTGGAAAGTCTGAAGAAGATCTAACAGCTGACTTGATTGCTTAACAACAAAGTGAACGTGATCTATCACTTAAGAAATTAAGCCATGATGCCATGTGTCGTAGTGGGTCTGGCTAAGGTCATAAAGAAGGAACTAAAGGAAAATCAAGTGGAGAAAGATCAGACAGCTCACTTAATGACTTAAAGGAAAGATGCACGAGATCTAGCATATAAGCCATTAAGCAGTGTTGATGTGTGTCCAAGTTGATGAGTTGTGGCCACAGTTAGTAAACTCAACATTTAAAATAACTTGTGGCTAGGTTAATATATATCTGACGGTTGACTTGATCGCTTATGGAGAAGATGCATGAGATCTATCATTTAAGCGATCAAGTCGTGTTGACACGTGTCCCAAATGAATAGTTGTTTTGGGAAAGAAATGAGAGCCGCCCGATGAAGGAGATGTTGTTGAAGATCTATGATCCAAATTCAAAGTTCTCAAAATGGTCATCGGTGAACCGTTAAGCCATGAGTTTCAAACCAAGTAAATTGATTGCAAAGCATGTGGCCACTTCAGTTGAATTCAATGTGAAAGACTGATTTGATTGAGGCCATATAATTTATTTCTTAAACTCAAAGCTTCCATAATTCATCGAAGTCTTTCAAGCGAAGATCAGAATTGCAGTGATATTGAGCTCTTTGTGATAAATTGGAAAATGGGTAAGTCTTCTATGATACAGTAGAAACTCATGCTTTCAGTAAGATTTGGAGTTTTGAAAGAGTTATAGAATTGTTAATATAATTTGAAGATCATTCCCATAAGAAACCCTTGATTCATAAAACGGCCCCTAGGATTGAATTCTCTAGAAATGTGGAGTACAAAGGTAGAAATGTATGAGATGACCTCATACAACAATTGAGTGGGTCTACAAATAATACTACCTAGATTAAAAGAGTTGTTCTATTACATCCTGATTTTAGGATCGGGGAGGGTTTGTATGATACAGGTACATGGGCCAAAGATGCCAAGACTAGCATGAGTAGTTTAAATTTATTCAAAACTGCTTATAACCAGAAGAATGCTCCCTCCCTAGATTGCAATGTATGGGATCTAGATGTGGGAAAATTGATAGTTCCTGGAGTGTTCATGGATAGAGACCTATTAATTTTGATAGCTAACACATATGACAAAGTATCCAGGGTTTTAAGAGAAACAGAGGGGAATGTGTTATTGACTGTCACAATCGATGAAATCATAAAGGTGTTCAGTTTAAGTGACCTCTTAGTTCAAATGGATGATATTGATTTTGACCATTTCAAAGAGGTATACCAGACTCAAAAATAATATTACAAGAATGAGGCCTTGAGAGGGTATTTTAATAAGATAGGGGGTCTAATTGTAGTAGGCCCAAATACACCAGAGCCTTTTAAACTACACTATTTTGATAGCAAGGCTAGGGGAATGTATAGTGCCTTGTGCCATGTGCTAGGAGAAGATGAGGAAATAGCAATGCCCATCCATTTCATGCTTATGGTTGTTGAGATTTTGTGTCCCTACCTATCAGTTATTTTTTATTATGCTACATAGATTGCTGGGTTAATGCATAGGGTTCTGATAGGTATTAAGGATAAGAAGATACTCAAGCCAATGGGATGGTACTCCTTAAAGATACATCTGATTATGTTTAACAATGCTGATTATTTTGAAGAAGAAATGGACCTCACCAAGTTTCAGGATGATGAGGATATGCCTATTCAATTGTGGAGTGCTCACCTGTCTTGGGACATAAAAGAGCCTAGTTTCATAAATTTTGACAGATCTTTTGCTTCTAGGTTTAGACCATTATTATGTAAGGACTGTTAATCTCTAAGTTCTATTGATGATTAGTGACCAACACTTAGTCATTCACTTAGGCATTTTTTAGTTGGCTATCACTATGGCCGAGCTAAAAATATGCAAGGCTGAGCAACATTGCCGAGCAGTATTCAGGTTGTTGAGTAGTATCATGTCGAGCCGAGTAGGATACTTAGTGCCAAGCGATAGAGATGTTAAGTGCCGAGTAGAATAGTTTTTGTATACATGTCTGGAATGATTCAAACTTTGAGGATAAGTGTTCAGGCCAACTTGTATAAGCTTTTTGGGCCGACTTATGTATGCATTTAATAATTTCCTACGGAGTTGGTTATGCGTTTAATTGTTTTATCTTATGCATGATCTATTGTAACCATTAATTGTAATACCTTCAACATATGCGTAATAGATCTTGATCATTGATTTAGATCTCGCTATTAGACTTGAACAAATATATAAGATTGCTTATAAACCCTATTTTGTCAGTGTGTGGAGAGAAGTGGTGACTACATTTTTGAAGTGAAATGCACAGAGGGTTATTTTGTTAAGAAGTAGAGATCAAGTAGAGTGACAGCACAGTGAACAACAGAGTAAAGTTATATCAGATTGTGAGATCATAGAAGGTACTGGAAAGAGGAGATCCATCATCACCATCTGAGTTAATAACAAAGGATCAATACTTGAGACATTCTAATCACTGTATCAAGTGAAAATCTCTTAACAAAGGGGTTCTAGTAGACCTTTCTAAATCTCCTAACATAGTGCTTACTTTATTGTGAGTTTAAATCCTTTCACAGGGTAGATTGTAATGTTCTTTAGCTCTTAACTAGGCAGACCTTTAACAGGGTAGATTGCATCTTGTAATCAACTTTTGTAGCCCTAAGAAGCACACTTTATTACTGCAGTAGTGGAGAATATTGAGGGTGTCATCCCCACCCCAGTTTTACCTATTTGGGTTTTTCGGTTACCAAGTTCTTGTGTTATGAGTTATTTATTTTGTTGTGTGGGTGCTATTTGATATTACATTAGATTCATATATGTATGAATGTGGATCAGTTTGTTTTAAGTGTTTAAATTTGAAGATCTGATTCACCCCCCCCTCCCCTCTCAGTATCTTGCTTTCCTGTTATTGTATTTCCAACAATTGGTATCAGAGCTCAATTCTCTAAAAAGGTCATAATCAGCTTGAGAATACAGATCTTGAGATGGAGATCTACAAGATGGGTAAAGTAATTAAGAATCAAAAGATTGATATTCAGCTAGCACTACAACAGCTTGAGACAGCAAGACAAGAATTAAAGAAGTCCTTGACTGCAAGGAAAGATTTGGACAAACAAATGAATGACACTCATTATCAGGAATAGGACACCACAAATCTATTTCAGCATGAAGATTCTACTAAGAGTGATGCAGCAATAGCAGATCTATAGGAAAATAACAGTGCACTATGTGAAGAAGTCAGAAACTTGAAAAAGGAACAAGAAGCCCAATCAATAAGAATGTGTGAAGTTGTTGAACAGAAAAAGAAAGCCAAAGATGACAAGGCTATGGTAGAAGAAGACAAAAGAATGATGACTATCAGACTTGATGAAAGAACACATGATGTACAAACAGTGAGAGTTAATCAAGTTGACATGGAAAATCAATTACTACTTGTGAATCAGGAGATCAGTAGGAAAGACCTAGAGATTGTAAATCTTAGATCTAAGAACAGTCAGCTAAAAGATGAATTGAGATCTGAGCAAGAACTTAACAACAGAGTGAATGATCCTAATGCAGCTATGAGCTACTTTGAACAACTGGTGGAGCATCAAGAAGACATAAAGATTCTTCTGGATTAGGGCACACTGAACAAAATACAACCACTGAAGAAGGAGAATCATCTAAGACAGGTGAAAGAAGGTATGTAAAGCCAAGAAGCAACAAACCTATTTGCCACCACTATGAGAAAGCAAGTCATACAACAAACATTTGCTAAAGAAAGAATGGTAAGTCCAATCCTAAAACTAACTTTAATGGTTACTGCTTCAACTGTAATAAGTTTGGACATCAAGCACATGAATGTAAGAAAAAGGAAAGAAACACACCTAGACTCAATGGTAATTGCTATAACTATCAGAAATATGGTCATAGAGCACAAGATTGCATATCTAAAGGTAAATAGTAGTGGACATCAAAGGCACAAGAGGAATCACCAATAAAAGGCAATACTTACAAGTGGGACTACAACACATGGCATAGTTGTCATTACTGTGGTGAGTATGGACATGTTCCAAAAAATTGCATAAGGACACATTTCAGAGGAAATTCTAAAAGTTGGATGAATGGAAGCTTGGTTTGTCACAGTTGTCTGAAAATTGGTCATACAAGGAAAGATTGTAAGACTAGGGTACCTGCTCCTACTGTTGAGCATATTAGAGAATAGATGAACAAGACATGGGTTAAGAAGTTTGAACCATGCAAAAGTGAAGCTAGTGAAGCCGAGGTCACCCAATCCAATGGATCAAGTGATCACATCATCTCCAACTAAGTGAAAGAGGTATGTAAGGAACTGCATCTAAAATTATTATCTTACATCAGTTCCAAACATGAAATATACTAAAGTCCATATTTGCATATGTTAAGATGCACCAGGATATATTTTGAAGACAAATGTTGAGAAGAGAAAATTGCACTATAGGTGCCGAGCACCAATCATGGACACTAAGGCCGATTTCTTTAGTGTGTGTTGAGTTTTGATGGTCGAGAAAGTTTTGTGAAAGCCAAGTTTAGTAAGCCGAGTGGGATGCAAGTTGTGTTAGAAAGCCGAGGAAAACTGGCTTGTACTAACTCAATGGGAAGAACATTTATTGCTTACCTACCATGACCTTTCAAAGTCTATAAAGGATGAGCAGTGTATTCTTCCTTTTTACCTTGAAATTTTCACTGTTTACGGAGTGAATGAAGTAGTTGTAGTATTGATCTTAATGAAGTTAGCATCAAAGATTTTGTCAGCGTGCCATCAGAAATCCTAAGGTCAATAGTATGAAGCACTACTTGCCGAGGTACTCTATTCTTCATCTCTCAAACCATAATTTCAAGATTATGGCTGCAAGCTCTTCTGCACTAGCTAAAAGTATGGAGGGAGAACAAGAGCAAATTCAGTTAGTACGGAGTGATGAATGTGCACCTCTCAACTTTCAAGACATTCTTGAAAGTGCAATTCAGAGTGATTTAACTAGAGCTCTCTAATCCATTCCACCCAAGGTACTTATGATCCATTATGTTTGATCATGTTACACGGTTAAGATTGGTGAAGTAGGTGATAGTGAATTAAGGAAATCCTATAGCAAATTGTGTGTCGATGGAGTTCTGATGGGAGAATTCAAACATTTAGCAGAAAAAGGGTTAAATCATGCCCTAGATTTTCCACAAGGTTCCAAAGATGAATGGATTAAGGTTATTCTTAGCCGATTTCATGATATGTGTGTATGGTTGGATAATGGACCAGTCAAGATAACTAAGAACATGATTCATTGAGTGACTGGATATCTTGTAGTGAATGGAAAATAGACAATGAGAGATAACAGCAAAGAGGAAATTACATTGAACACTAGAGCCGTATGGAACAACATAGGTATGATTATCTCTACAATTAAAGACCTAGAACTTGATCTTGGAGTAAGAGTAATAGCACATAAGTTCTATCACTCGTGTAGATTGGATAGTGTTCCTTGTACAACTGTTGACCAGGCATGGAAAATTGTTAAGAAGAATCATACATATGATCTTGCCGAGCTACAGTAGACACAATTAGCTGAGAACCTAGTATCAATCAGAAAGGCTAAAAGCTCATGTAAGTTTGGTTCCTTACTAGTCTGTATATTTTTCTACATTCAGGATACATTTCCTACTTTGGGAAATATTGTTTGGAAAAAGGATAGACCCATTACAGTTTAGATTAGTGAATGTATTGAGAAATTAGGAGGTAATTTCAATAGCATAATGGGGAACTATTTTCTAGAATTTAAGAAGAGAATGAGATTAAGAACTAGGATTCATAGATCACTAGTGGAGAAGAACTATGAAGAAATTTGTTTTCTAGTTGATATGGATAACAAATATATCTAGGCTGTGACACCAAGGATAACATATTTAGAACCATTTCCATATGAAATTAACATTGATGAAGCATCAGTAGCCATCATTGCATTCCTAGCTGAGGAAATTGATACTACAGCAAAAAGGTTTGGAAATTTTGATGAAGCTAAAGTAAAATTTTCAAGAGGTTTAAAGGAGGGAACCATGGAGAGGAAAAGGAAGAAAATTGTGAAAAACCTAAAGAAAATGGTTGGTTTGGGAGGTGATCAAGAACCTAAGGATGCACCTTTAGGCCTATCCACAGGACAAGGTGAGGATATGTCTATAGAAGAGGAAGTGAGTGCATCTGAGGAGATCACTAAGAAAGCTAAGGGTAAAAGACCATCAATTGTCATAGTAACCAAGCCGAGCAAAGCTAAACCTAAGGTTACACCTCCTATAGCTAATTGTCCGAGGACTAGAGCATCTACTATTAATTCTCTAGCAGTACAAACAAAAGTATATGGAAAGAGGGAGGTTGGAGAAATCAGTTATGGAAAGGAAGCTAAAATTGCTCCAAAGGTTGAGCCGAGTAAACCTGCAAAGAGACCTAGGAGGAAACTAGACTTGGGGACAAATATTGATGATGAAAAGACTGAGATTGATGAACCCAATAACATACCTATAGCACAATTCAAGAAACCAGCTAGTATTGATGAGGTATGTGACAATTTGAGGAATTCAACAGGATTAGCTACTTTCAAATTCATTAAGTATGAGAAATTGAGTATTAGAGATAAGCACAAAGTTCAGGAAGCATTTTTGGATATGGTGAGTACTTTCAAGTTGACTCCTACAGAGATAGGAAACCATGTGCCAAATGAATTGTATGCATTTTTGTCAAGCAAATGGGAATTTGCACTTACCACAGAGAGAGAGAGATTAGGGAAGGAACTTTAGCCAAGGTAATACCTGAGTTGACTTCAAAATAGAGAGCCAAATTAATTGAAGAATACAAGAATAGGTTTTTTCCTAAACTTAGAGGTTATTCTGTTTAAAAAAATGATATTGAAGGATTAGTACAAAAAATTACAAGGATTTTGAAGGAAATCTTTGGACTAATAGTTCCAAAAGATAATAAATCTGATGTAGGGACATCTGATCAAAAGGAAAAAAAAGTGGAGATTACCCCTGATCCATAGGTGACTCAAGATCAAACTGCTACAGAACAAGACAAGCTAAAGATGCATTAGACTCAAAAAATTCTATTGATCTAACTGCAGACAGTCCAATTGACTACATAGTTGATGATTCCATCAATTTGAATGCCGAGGAATAGGACATGCCGAGTGGTACAAACACTAATTTGCCTATTAAGACAACTAAGACTGAAGGAGAAAATACCACTGTATCTGAAGAGAAAATTGATGGGATAATTGAAAAAATCAATGATCAGATAAGTGAAGAGAAACAACAAACAAATGCACAAGAGGTAACTTCACAAAATCCACCTATTTTAGAGGTAGTCAAAATAGTTTTAGATAGTGGTATAGTGGTGAAGGATATTGTTGATAAGCCTAAGGAACAAGAGGTAATGCAAGTGTTGGTTGATCTACCACACTCTGCATCATCCACTCCCACAGGTCCTAAAACTGGAGGTATGCCTAATCCACAGACAATCCTGACAGAATTAAAAGAGGCAATGGACATTGATACTATGAAAGGAAAAGGTATTATGCAGCTGAGCATTAGCTCACTAGAGTTGAAGAGAAAGAAAGTTCTAAAGAAGAAGTCTCAAATTATAGATGTCACATTAGATGAGGTAATTGTGATTCCACAATGGGATCCCAATGAATTATCTTTTGAACAAATAGGGACTCTTCAGGAATTACTTAAGAGGAAGAAGAGACAGGAAGAGATGAAAATAGAATAGAAGAAAAAGCAGGTGTTGCATGACATCAAGGAGATATTTGCAAAAATTTTTGACTTAGAAGATGAAATGCCTCAAGCTCCAATTATTGATCAATTAGTCAACATTGTACAGAAGGTAACTGATGATGATATTAACAAAAATGAAAAACTTCTAGAATGGTCTGAGAGGAGATTCAAGAGAAAAGTTCTGGAGAAAATCTCAGAGGAGATTGCAACAAAACAGGTTGAACTTTCTACTCTTGTAGAAATTTTGGAGAAAGTTACAACAAATGTTTATCCTTTGTACAAGAAACTATGTGATGTTTAATTTTTCACAATGGATAATATATAGCTTGTTGAGAAGCTACAATTAGATTTAAGATCAACTGCCAATACTTTGGGTAAGGATACTACTTCTAGTTCTTTACATTTTTCTAAGTTGATCAATGCACAATGGAGAATAGTCGAGCTTATGGCTGAAGATGGTTGAATTAGGGCCAAATTGATAACTATTTAGATAAGCCTATTGCCTCACTTGGAGGTAATACAGAAGGAACTTTCAGATGCAAAAGAGTTATCACAGAGAAATGCAAATCTCTCAACTGAAGAAATTTTAGGGAGTCTAGCTGCTGAGCTAGAAATAAAATTGGAAGTTATGAAGATTGCTAAGGAAAGTTGGGATACTACATTTGACTCCACCCTACAGCTTCATAATTTTTTTTTGGTTAAGTATAACTTAACCCCACCGACAATCAGTGACAAAAACTAGGGGGAAGTTGGTAAGGAAGATGCTAAGGAAGTTGGAAAGGATATAGTATGATACATCAACACATAATAGGTACACTTGTATATATTTTTGAAGGCATGCAAACTTTTTGTATGAATAAATCCAAGTATATTCTTAGGGGGAGTACTTAGAATACTTCAGAAACATTTTGATGGAATGAAATGAAGTAATGATAAGTGTGTTTTTTCCACTAATATAGAAGGGGGAGATTGTTAATCTCTAAGTTTTGTTGATGATTAGTGACCAACACTTAGTCATTCACTTAGGCAGTTTTTAGTTGGATATCACTGTGGCCGAGCTAAAACTATGCAAGGCCAAGAAACATTGCCGAGCAGTATTCAGGTTGCTGAGTAGTATCATGCCGAGCCAAGTAGGATACTTAGTGTCGAGCGATAGAGATATTAAGTTCCGAGCAGAATAGTTTTTATATACATGTCTGGAATGATTCAAAATTTGAGGATAAGTGTTTAGGCTAACTTGTATAAGCTTTTTGGGCCGACTTATGTATGCATTTAATATTTTCCTACAGAGTTGGTTATGCATTTAATTGTTTTATCTTATGCATGATCTATTGTAATCATTAATTGTAATACCTTCAAGGTATGGGTAATAGATCTTGATCGTTGATTTAGATCTCACTATTAGACTTGAACAAATATATAGGATTGCTTCTAAACCCTATTTTGTAAGTGTGTGGAGAGAAGTGGTGATTGCAATCTTGAAGTGAAATGCACAAAGGGTTATTTTGTTAAGAAGTAGAGATCAATTAGAGTGACAACACAGTGAACAATAGAGTAAAGTTATATCAGATTGTGAGATCATAGAAGGTACTGGAAAGAGGAGATCCATCATTAGCATCTGAGTGCATAACAAAGGATCAATACTTGAGATATTCTAATCATTGTGTCAAGTGAAAATCTCTTTACAGAGTGGCTCTAGCAGACCTTTCTAAATCTCCTAACAGAGTGCTTACTTTATTGTAAGTTGAAATCCTTTCACATGGTAGATTGTAATGATCTTTAGCTCTTAACCAGGCAAACCTTTAATAGGGTAGATTGAATCTTGTAATAAACTTTTGTAGCCCTAACAGGAACACTTTATTACTGTGGTAGTGGAGAATTTTGTGGGTGTCATCCCCACCCCAGTTTTACCTATTTGGGTTTCTGGGTTACCAAGTTCTTGTGTTATGAGTTATTTATTTCATTGTGTGGGTGCTATTTGATATTACATAAGATTCATATATGTATGAATGTGGATCAGTTTATTTTAAGTGTTTAAATTTGAAGATCTAATTCACCCCCCCCCTCTCAGTATCTTGCTTTCCCGTTATTGTATTTCCAACAAGGACAACCCTAGAATTTATGCTGATGTATTGAGACTCTTAAGACCATTGGAGTATGCTCCATAATTGAAAATTGTCCACAATTGGGATGATTTTATTTTATACCATATTTCAATAGTCATTAGGGTTTATGGTTTCAAGGGAACCCCAAATTTTCTTCCTTACAAAGTGCCACTAAAGATTGGTCTAGCAGAGATTCTTAGGCAACTAGGTGGATTACAAGAAGAAGCCTTAACATGCAAAATGAAAGGAAGCATTTTCTCTACCCTTACCAGAGTCCATCATTTTATCATTACAAAGGGGGGATGGACCCAATTTGATAAATACCTAGATCCATACCATTTAGAAACATTTGTGGTAAGATGTGCAGATAATGAGGGTTTTATCATTGATATGTTTAGAAATAGAACCAAATGCCTGGCACTAGATCACCAATTCAATTTTATAGAGGATATCATAAGAAATGAGTTTGATCTGATTGAACAAGAAATTAAGAAAGAGAAATGGTTAGTGTATAAAAAATCTTTGGATTTTATTCATAATTTTGATAGATCTTATGATCCCTTGAAGGCATTTGTATCCTCGGAAAAGAAACTAGAATCTTTGATGAATATGTTTGAGGACATAATGAAAGCCCTGGATCAGAAGGAAAAGAAAGTAATGGAATCCGATCCAGAGAAGGCCAAATATGTTGTGAGAAGGATGTCACAAGGAAGGGTTGTCCCACCAAGAAGGTATGTGGTATACCAGAGAAAGGGTTACAACACAATTCTGCCCAAAGATGAGAAGACATCTAAACAAAAGGGGAAAAGGCCAATAGATACTAGTGCCAAGATGTTTCCATCCCCAAAAAGGTAGATGGTAGAGGGAAAAGAGAAACAACAGGGAGATATATATTACCCTTCTCAATCTCCCATGCATATGGATGACCAAATTATTGTTGAGCAATTGGTAAAAATGGGAAACAATGGACATATTTTGTCACATCCCAAGAGCTACAAGAGAAATTTCCAGAGGCACCCAAGCATGCAACTCTTGATCTTACAGTAGCAGAATTGGGAGGAATAGAACTGGACCCTATTACCAAATAGGCCAGTGAGGAATTTTTATCTGATAATAAATTTGATAATGCTAGGGCCTTCATCCAGTTCCTGTGGAGATTTCACATTAATTAGTTCAAGGAAAAATGTCAAAAGTTGCAAGAAGGTCAACCTGACAAAAGAAAAGAAGACATTGGAAAGGAAATGAAATGGGAAATGATGACAAAATTTGATAAGATAACCCCTGAAGAGGGCAGGGAGTTAGTAAAGGAAAAGGGAGTCCTCATCTTGCCTCAATGGGATTTGGTTGAAACCATTGTATTTGATGTTGTAAGGAAAGAGACTAAACCATTGTGCACCAGTGGGACATCAATTGGTGCCCAATTCAATGAAGATCATGCAGCACTGGTAGTCTTTTAAAAGGAAAGATAAAAGGAGAACTAATTAGGATGATCAGGTTGAGCATAAAGGTAGCCTCATAGTGAAAAGAGTCTTAGATATTTTAGGGGTTGAAGTAGTTAACCTCACTCTATAAAAAATAAAACTAATCTTGAAGGTAGCTAAGAAACAAGAAGATGCTTTCAAGAGCCTTACAGAAAAGTATGAGATTGTCATGAAGGCTTATAATGATGAAAATATTAAATCTACTGAGAAGGAAAATATAATTTCTTTCCTTGAGGGAAGACAAACTGTTCAATTTGTGCCTCATAGGATAATCAAACAACATCCCCATCAGCCATCATCATCAAGCCTGATCATCACTTGCCCTCCTTCCCCTCCGCCATCAGACCCAACTACACTAGAGGAGTTGGAGCAAGAAAAAGCAAGATTGATTGTTGAAAGAACAGAGCTGGAGATGTCAAAAAAGGAATGGGTTGAACAATCTGTAGCTTTCAGGGAAGTAGAGGCATGGGTGAAAAAAAAATATGCTAACAAAATACATAACACCCTCATGCATTGTACTCATGAATTAGTTCCTACTGTCATTTATTCACAAGGAAAGAAAATTGTCAACATATTGAATGAATATAATGCAGATAAAGAAAATTTGGATAAAATGGTAAATAGATGGAAGGGAAAGAGAGGAGAATTGAAATTCTTCCACACCACTTGTAAAAAAGAGAACAATGTTGACATTGTATTAACTGGCACTTATAAATGTGTCAAACTGCTAATGGACATGAATATAAGAAGGAGCATTGTTGTAAGGAAGGTAATGGCCTTGAAAAAGGAATATTCAATGGACCAGTTTGAGATGTTCCCAAATCTTTTTAAGAAGAATGGAGATATAAAAGATGCGGCATTATGGGATAGGAAAATGAATGAGGCACTGGAAGTAAGAACAAATAGCATAATTAACGTAGAAAGTACACTACTATTTGTTCAAATAGTTGAGATAGTAGGTCAGGCCAAAGCATTTTTTGGATTTTGGTCAAATGAGATTGAGAAGGCAAGTGTTGACTAGAAGGAGATTAAAAGCAGAAAGGATGAGGTCCTTAGCTTCACTTGGCCACGTGATGAGGTGTATACCTCTTGGAAGGACAGGTACACTATAGTTGATCCAGGAGAAGGTGATGACATGCAAGTGGACACTGTTGCCTAATAGATTGGATGATATAGGTAAAGAGTGAAGATCCTACATCACCAACATCAAAGACAAGAGACTCTAGGTGGCTCATTCTGAACAAATTTGAAGCAGATGCAACTACCAAGTGGTCAAAAGACAAAATATATCAAATATCTATTGTAACAAGAGTGGTTGTCACTCTATTATCTATTTTGTCTTTTTATTGAGTCATTGATTTTTTCCTTATTCCAAATGATTCGCAGATTGTTGCAATCCTATTCTATAAAAGGATTTCTAAGATCATTGGAAGGGGACGGAAAAATTTAATTGTAAACTATTTGTAAAGTTTTCATTCAAGAGGGGAAAGATAGTATAATTTTTACTAGATAGTGTAAGAAGTCAGTAATAAAGTTGAGAGATCTTTTGCAGGTTATTGAAGAGGTTATCTCTGAGCACTTTTTGTATATGGAAATAAGATTTTTTGAATTTAATATAAAGATCTGGATTCCAATCTCTCTTTTGTTATGTGTCATATGAGTTATGAATTTTCTGATTCATAATCATAGTTTTCTTTGTGTTTATGTACTTATTTGAGATTTTTGATCTAGGATCAGATTAAATTAGGCTCTGATTAATGCATAGATTCATTTGACACATGCTAGGATTCTATTAGTAGTAGGGGTTTTGGGATAGTTGTTTTATGAATTAAAATCTTTGGTGAATATTAATTTTAGTATACTGCATCTGAGTCAGAATATATCCCAATGGATAAAGCACTGATCTAAAGATGATAAGTTTTTTTTATTGCATATCTAGTTGCATATTGGTTGTATTTTCCTATAAATAAACATTTAAATTCCATTAAGTCTACATTTGTGTAATTTTGTTATGAATTCTTGTCTCATGCTCCATTTCATGGTTGATGTTCAATGGGTAATTAGCCAATTATCTCGTATCTCCTGATTATGTTGAGTCATAGTGAGATTACTACTTGATAGTACTAGATTAGATATATCAATAAGTATTACAGGGTATCCCCCCTTGGTGTAGTAGGACCTAAAGAGTAGAAGTATTAAAAGAGTGCTTGTTAGTTGGTAGTTTTCTTGCATGAAAAAATATTTTTAGGTGGCTCCTCTATAAAATAGTCATAAAGGGAAGAGGTTATTGTTGTTTTTATTGAAACATAAAAAGAAACAAAAAAATGGTGACTCTACTGGGAAATAGTCTTTCATTTCAATAAGAAAGGTTTCTCAAGTTGAGCTGGACTCCTAGCCTACTTACTTATCAATACCAGTCGATTAACCATTATACTATAGATTTTTATCTTTGCATATCCCAGTGATATGTATTACCATTGAAAATATGTCAGGATAAGTGCTTAGAATTGCTTAAAACTTTCCATAACAAATTTATTGCTCAAGTTAGTGTGTATTGTCCAAGCTATTTGTTGGGTGGAAACTCAAAGAAATCTCTACATCAGTGTTGAGTTACAATTATCTAATACATCACTATCTAGCTATGAGTTACAAGAATACTAGATCTAGGATGAATAGTCATCCTGAAAATGAATTAGAAAGTGAGATTCCATCCACTTCTAGAGCTGGGAAATCAGTGAAGAGAAATATTGTTGGAGTTACTCCCCAAGCCTAGAGGCAAAGAAGGAACATAAGAATGGATACTCCCATTCCTCCTAATCATGAAGAAGAAAATGTAGAAATTGAACAAGAGCCACAACTAGGATTGGGAGTCCATGGGGAGTATTACTCTCAGAGTGAAAGGGTTGATGATGTTCCTAGATATACCAGAAAGGTGGTTCATGGTAAGTTCCAGGGACATGAGACAAGGTCCAGATCCAAAATTAGAGGTGAAGAGAATAGGAATACTCCAAGTGATCAGAGCTCTCCCCCATCTGAAAGACCACATGCCCATCATCACAGAAGAGAGAGAACCATCATGGAAGAAAACTTAGAATTTGACATGACTCTTGTGGATTCTGAAGAGATTTTAGAAGAGGTGGGTGAATTGGAGAGGAAGATCTGAGAGAAAATTTCCCTAAGACAAAAAAAAGAAAGAGAAAAGGAGGAAAGAATTAGACATGCTCAGATTCAATCTGACCAATTGAAAAGGCAACTGCAAGATTTGCAGGCAATGAATGCTACTGTTATACCTGAGAAAATTGAACATGAATAGGTTGTTCAACAATTTTATGACGTACCAAAGCCCAAGGATAAAGGTAAACAAAAGGTAGAAGCTATTTAAATAAAGGAACCATTGAGCAAAGGGAGTATAGTAGATCACATGGTTAAGCTGGATACCAAGTTGGAGAGAGACAAAAGAGAGAGGGAGATAATAGCCAAGGAATTAGAGAAGGCTAAGTTGGAAGCCTCTACTCTTGAAATGAAAAAGAAAATTGAATTTCTTAGGAAAACCTCTAGTCCTCAACCTACTAGTGTTGATCCTAAATTGTCTCTGAATTCAAGAATGAATTTACCACCACCTGTTGATTCTGGAAATGCTACCAATTCAAGTACTGAAAGTAACATTTCATTTCAAAAAAATCCTATCTATACTGAAAGGTACAGACAATTTATTTTCCTTGGCATTCCTGGTTATCCAAATGAAATTCCTAAAATGATAAAGGGATAAACTTCCTATATTTTTTGGGAATAATGTTATAACATGTGAAACATTTTATGGATATGGTTGATGACTATGAAATCACACATGTTGATTTTATGATGAAATTATTTATGTAATCATTAACTGAGGATGCTAGGGTCTAGTTTAGAGGATTGCCCCATGAATGTATTGGGTACATGGATGAGATGAAGGAATGTTTCAAGGACCAATATGGGGACAATACTAATGAAGGGTTCATTCTAAATGAGTTTAACAACATAAAGAAGAACCCAAATGAAGAAGTAGTGGAATTCAATATCAGGTTTTAAAGGGCAATGTACAAGTTGCTACAAGTGACGAGACTAGATGAAAAAGGTATGTCCTGCTACTTATCTTAATGCTTTTGATACAAAAATGGGTTATTTGTTAAGAGATAAGAACCCTAGAAATATTAGGGAAGAATATAAGGTAGAAGTCAACATTGAGACAAACAGAAGAATTTATGGGAAAGTGGGCAGGAGAGAAGATTGGAAACCCACCAGGTATAATAAGAAAGAATCAGATAAACCCTTGAGTTCTAAACCTAAGGAGGATGATAAACTTAATTTTATTTTGAATCCTTTAAAAAATTTAAAGCCTAGAGAGAGTAGTCACAATAGGGTTCCAAATAATGATAAACCTTCCTATGGAACAGATAGCCTAGGATGCAAAACTATCCTTATACTACTCAGTGGAAAGATGGGAAACCTATTGTCCCACAGAAGAAGGATAAATTTGATGAAAAAAATCCTAATACACTGCACAAGACCTCTGTGAATATGTGCAATGATAATCCCTGGTGTTTAGCTTTTTAGTCTCCACATAATCTTGAGTATTGTGTTATTTCTCCCAGAATTTTCGCCATTGAAGAAAATGAAGAAGATGAAGAGGAGAATATTATGACAGTGGTTGTCCCATGACTTCCTCACTTGTTAATGATGAAACATAATATCAGCCTGATGATTTTGACATACAAGATTGGGAGATTGATAATATGAGATTTAATGGTGAAGGATGTGATGAAACCCCTATTCTGAGAAGGCCATCTGATCAAGAAATCACAGAAAATATGGTTGCACAAGAAAGGGGTAATTATGTTTTGTGAAATAGAGTAGTTGGAAATGCAGATGGAAAACCTGTTGGTATCTTTATCAAGGATACCCCAAATAGTACCAAAAGGCCACAAGAAAAGGAGAAATAGGCTGAAGGTACTAATAAGGTTTTGATTAAGAAGGGAAACAAACCCACTGGCCCAAATATGTATAAATAAAAACTGAAAACATCAGAAAGTCCCATACCTCATTCCAAAAAAGAGGATAAACCACATAAGGGAGATGAAGCAAAACTGGCTACTCAAGAAGAAGATGTGGATTACACAAATCATAGATAAGATATTTCAGATATGAAATACACCACTATGGATATGGGGCAACTTTTGTCTTAGATAACTGTTAAGGTACCTCTACTAGAAATTATGAGGATAGGAGAGCATAAAGAAAAGGCTATGACATGGGTAAATTGTGTTAGCTCTACCAAGATTATGGGGCCAGAGAAAAATAAGAAAGTGTTTGACACTAAGGACAAATCAATAAAGGAATCTGATGAGCTTGTGTCAAAGATTCCTCAAATCTACTTGGATACCAATATTGTTATTAAAACTGCAAAAACTATTCATCCATTTTTCTTGACATTATTAATAAATGGTAAAATGCTAAAAAAATTGCATGATTGACTCTGGAGCATCTAACACTATCATGCCTACAGAAGTCATGAGATTTATGGGATTGAAAGTGGACACACCACATGGTAGATTCCAAGCTATGGATTCCGGAGAAGTGCCTGTCATAGGCACTATTAAGGCTTTGCCTTCTAAATTGGCAGATTTCCCAGACAAAGTGCTAACAATAATTATGTTGGTTATAGATATTCCCCCCTAATATGGAATGTTATTGTCAAGAAAATGGAGTGCATCTATGGGGGGAAGCATTTAATGTGATTTTTCATTTTCCACCTTCAACATTAATGGTGAGAATATCAAAGTATCAATGGAAACTAGAACTCATCATATGATTGAGGAGTAGGATGATAACAACATGAATTGTTTCTTGGATACTAAGATGGGGTCATTTCAAGTACAAGAAAGTCAAGCTGCAAGAAAATCATAACCTGCATTGTTGTCATAAGATGTAAATAACTTATCTGAACAAACTAAGTTATGGATAATGTATTTTGATGGTGCTAGTTCTAGGGAGGGGGCTGGTGCTGGAGTTTTGTTGATATCTCAATCTGGAAAAGCCTTCAAATTTTCATTTTCTCTGATGTTTACTTGTAAAAATAATGTGGCAGAATATGAGACTCTGTTGATAGGTCTGAGACTAGTTGCAAGACATGGAATCAAATGTATCAGAGTTATTAGAGACTCTGAGTTAGTGGCATCTTAGATCAAATCCAAATATGCATCCAAGAACCATAGATTGAAGCAGTACAGAAATGCAGTATGGGATGAGTTAGAAATTTTTGATGCATTTGGTATTGACTGGATGGATAGGACCCAAAATAGAATGGCAGATTTGTTGGCTAACATTTCTTTAAGGCTAGAAGACATTAATTTTGCTAGAATTTATGAAATAGAAGTTCAGACTAGGCCTTCAATACCAGACAATGTGGATAGCTGGCAAGTGTTTGATGATGATGTAGATATTATGAGATTCTTGTATTGTGAGGCAGGTCTTGACAATAAAGAGATAGATTTCACTAAGTATGTGAAAAACATTAAGGGAAATGATATTGTCTTGGGGAAATAAATATTGCATCTACAGTCAAATAAAGTCCCAAAGGGACTAGATTTTTTAGAAAGAGCCTTTGATAGTAAGGATAGACCATACTCTGTTACATGTGTAAATAGATCTGAAGATTTGGAGGAGGTTAATGTGGGAATAGAAGAAGTTCCTAAGAACTTATTTATTGGTAAAAAAATGTCACCCAAAATAAAGGAGGATCTGACTAATGTTTTAAGGAAATACAAAAACATCTTTGCTTGGACATATGATGACCTAAAAGGCATACAATGAGGAATTGTTTCAACATGAAATTCCATTGAAAGAAGATGTCAAGCCCTTTAGGAAAAAGAAAAGGCCCATAAATCACACCCTGAGGCCCAAGATGGAATGGGAATTGAAAAAGATGAAAGATGCTAGTATAATCAAACCCATTAGGAATTCTTCCTGTGTTTCCAATCTATTCCCTGTCAGAAAGAAGAATGGGGATATCAGGCTATGTGTGGATTTTAGAAATTTGAACATATCTTCCTTAAAAGACAATTATTCTCTCCCCAACATGGAGAATATGCTGCAAAGATTCGCTGGATGTGAACTCATGTCCATGATGGATGGATTCTCTGGGTATAACCAGATTATGGTAAAAGAGTTAGAGTAGTTTAAGACTACTTTTACCACACCATGGGGATATGTATATGTGAGGATACCTTTTGGCTTAATGAATGTTGGGGATACTTTCTAGAGGACCGTAGATGTTGCATTCTCAAACTTCCTACAAAAATTTCTTGAGGTCTATCAGGATGATCTCATAGCTTATTCAAAGAAGGAAAAACAATATTGTGAGCACCTAGAAAATATTTTTGAAAGAGCCTTAGAATTTGGGATTTCTCTCAATCCCAAGAAATGCATTTTTGGAGTGATAGAAGGTAAGTTATTGGGTCACATTGTTTCAAAGAAAGGGGTTAGAATTGACCCATATAAGGTAGCTACTATTGACAAAGTTCCCATCCCAAGAAATGTTAAGGGAATTCAATCCTTCTTTGGAGAGGTAAATTTTATTACAAGATTTCTCACTAACTTTGCTGAGAAAAGTAGACCAATTTCAAAGATGTTGAAGAAGGATGCTAAAAAGAATTGGGATGGGGAGGCCACCCAATATTTTCAAGAGATTAAGAAAGATATCAAAGATGCCCCTATCCTGAGAACTCCTGATTATTCAAGGCCCATGAGTATTTTTTCATTTGCATCTTGTCATATTATTGCTGATGTATTGTTGCAAAAAAATGAAGAGGGGTTTGAGAATCCTATTGCCTTTTTTAGAAAAATCATTATTTGATGCATAGCTCAAGTATGATATAACTGAGAAATAGGCCTATGCATTGCTGAATGCTATGAAATCTTTTAGGTTTTATTTAATAGGTGTTATTGCAGTAGCTTATGTCCCCTTAGTAGCAGTTAAGGACATCTTTACTCAAAAAGAGGCATCAGGAAAAATTGGTAGATGGATCAATAGGATTCAGGAGTTTAATATAGAAATCCAAATCAATAAGTTAGTTAGAGGGATGGGTTTAGCCAAATTTATGGCTAGTGCAAATTTGGATGCTAATCACATCAATACCCTAGAAGAAGAACATAGACCTTTCATTTGTAACCTTGATCATTGTGACTGGTACACTAACATTATTTATTATTTGTAAAGAATGATTTTTCCATAGGGCATGGATGAGAATAAGAAAAGGACATTAAGATTAAAATAAATTCATTTTTCCCTGATCAGAGATGAGTTGTGTTGGAGTAATCCTGAAGGAATTTTACTGAAATGTATTGATAAAGAACAAGCAAACAGGATCTTGCAAGAGTTGCATAATGGAGTGTGCGGTGGCCATTATATGGCCAAGACTACTATGCATAAGATTTTAAGAGAAGGATTTTGGTCGTCAAGTGTCTTCAAGGATGCTCATCAACTGGTTAGGAAATTTTATGCTTGTTAATGCTTCTCTAGTAAGCTAAAGTTCTCAATTAATGTACCCCTTACACCAATGGAATTTCAAGCCCCTTTTCAGCAATGGGATATTGATTTTATAGGAGAATTAGATACTAAGTCCAGTGGTGGAAATTCATGGATTATTGTAGATACTGACTACTTTACTAAGTGGGTTGAAGCAATCCCCACTAAGAGAGCAACCAATAAAGTAGTAATTGATTTTTTATCGAAGAACATAATAACTAGATTTGGGTGCCCAGAAAGGATAATATCAGTTAATGCCATGTGTTTTAAATCTAAGGAGTGTGTTAATTTTTGTGCTGAATATTCTATTCAAACATCTTACTCTACACCTTACCACCCACAAGATGTTGAAATAGTCCCAAGGGATAACTGAGAGGGGGGTGAATCAGTTATCAACAAGTTTAATTCCTTTCTCCAATTAATTACTGAATATCATTAAGCACATACACATTTAAGACAACACAAAAGAGAACACCACAATTTTGGTTACAGAGAAACCAAACTAGGTAATAACCCTAGTGGGAATTAGCACCCACAAAGAACTGTACTTGATTATAATAAACCATGTTAAAAGATATTACAACCTTGTTAGGAGTTGTTCTTTACAATGCAATAAGTACAGTGACCTGGTTAAGGTTCAGACCTTGTTAGGAGCCTTTTACAAATAACCTTGTTAGGGGTGAGGACTCACTATCCAAAAGCCCACTGCTAAAAAGATCAAGGCTGCAACCTTCAGTAAAATAGATATACACTATATCTAATAATGAACTGTTTGAGTAGACCTGCTATCTTGATCAGTTCCAATGAATAGAATACACTCTCCATTTCTTCACATAGATCCTTAACTGATGAATGAAATGGCTTTACTATCCCAAAACAATCAGCATTCTATTCTATCATTTTTCTGTCTCTTTTCTTTTCATTCACACTTGGTGTTCTTCAAATGAAATATTATAAGTATCTTCTCCAAAAGATATGATCTTTGTCAATTTTAGGAATCCCTTCAATGCTTCTCTTTTTAGCCAAACTAGGCACAAAACATAATTAAAACTGCACAACTCAAAGTGAATAGATGCATCGCTTCACATAGTCAGCTCCACCAAAATTACCCAAACATCATGCTTCGGATGAAACACAATTACCACCTTTGGATAGTTAACTTAGACTCATAACTAAACATGAATCTAAACATGCATATCACATAAATAGATGCAACTAAAGAATCAATAAAATTACTGTCGGCTTTCTGAAAACAATCTTTTCAAACCGTGTCTGATAAACAGAGTAACATAACTCAACTGTTACTGAACATCTAAATCTGTGTGTATGTACATGGTATATTAACTATGTCTAAAACATAAAAACAACCGCGTAAGACTTCCACATATCCATACTGAAAAGTGATTATAGTTCATTGTTGTATACCATATGTTGTCATCAATGAAAAACATACAATCAACTATTTACATAAAGGAAAATCTCCAACAATCTCCCCCTTTGACATTGATGGCAACATATGCTTAAAAACACCATCAATCCAAAAGTGTCTTCTATCTTTTTACAATCTTCTCAATATCCTCATTAAAGGTTCCTCTTCATTGTTGTAGCTCCTCTGACTGTGTTTTTTATTTTCATGACTATATACTCCCCCAGAGTATATTCTCCCCCTTACTATATACTCCCCCTTTGACATCAATGGAAAAGGATGCCAAATACAAATAAGCATAGGTACTACTCTAGAAATAGAGTAGTCAACCACTCATCAGTCACAAAGGATTGATGTATTTTCTATGAGTTCTAATCAGACTCAGGAAAGGGAATTACTCCCAGCTTCTTCCTGAGATACTCAAAAGTATCTTTTCAAAAGTATCTTTTGATAATGGTTTCGTGAATATGTCTGCCAACTGATCTGTGGTGCTCACATAATCCAACTTCACTTCTCCTTCTACAACTTTTTCTCTTAGAAAGTGATATTTTATTTCTATGTGTTTTGTCTTTACGTGCATCACAGGGTTCTTTGACATATTAATAGTTCTTATTTTGTCACAATGGATGATAATGGGATAATCAATCTAAATTCCAAAGTCTTTAATCACCTATTTGATCCAAACCATTGTTGAACAGTTCAATGTGGCTGCTACATACTGAGCTTCTACTGTTGACTGAGAAACACAGTTTTGCTTCTTACTTGTCCAAGTAACCAACCTATCTCCAAGAAATACTGCTCCTCCTAAGGTACTCTTTCTGTAATCAATGCAACCTTCCCAATCTGCATCTTTGTACACATGAGGTTCTACATTTTCTGAGTTAGGGTACCATAAACCATAGTCTATCGTTCCCTTTAGATATCTAAATATTCTTTTTATTGTGATTAAGTGATTCTATTTAGGTTCAGCTACAAATCTCCCAACAATGCCAACTACATTAGATATATCTGGTCTTGATTGAGTGAGATATATGAGTTTTCCAATCATGGACTTGTAAAGTGTTTTGTCAACTTCTGTGGAGTCATCATTTTTAGAAAGATTTCTTCCTATTATCAAAGGAGTGCTTACTGGCTTGCAGTCCTCCATCTTGAATGTCTTCAATATCTCTTTTACATATTTAGACTGATTTATGAATATACCTTTGTCTTTCTTCTTTACATTTAATCCCAAAAAGTGTTTAATAGGTCCAATCATGCTCATTTCAAATTTACTCTGCATCTCTTTCAAAAATTCTACACTAAGCTTGTCATTACCTCCAAAAATGATGTCATCAACAAAGATATCAACAAGTAGTAAACTGTTAGGTGTCTCTCTAATGAATAGGTTGCAATCTGCTGCTCCCTTTTTGAATCCAATCTTTGTTAAGTAGCCATCAAGTCTCTCATACCATGCTCTTGGGGCATGTTTAAGTCCATAGAGGGCTTTCTTTAATCTACATATTGTTATCTCTTTTTCTTATATAATCAATATGAAATTATAAATGTTTGACTCTTTGTTTCCCAATCCAGATTCATACTGGGAAAAGGCTAATTGACAAGGAAAAGATTCCTTCTTCACTTTGGGCTCCACAAACCCAGAAGGGTGCACCTTCAACAGATTACTAACTTTCAGCAAATCTGATAGTGGATCAAGGATCCATGATCCTTCTTCTTTTTGGCCACTTGGCTTAGGAAGGCTAACCTATTGATTCTCTCTTTAATGAATCACTACAATGAATTGTATTCAACACAATTATCTAGACATGTATACATCAGACAATAAAAAGTAAAGATTGATTTATATTTGATTAAAATGATGGTAATAAATACTTATCAGAATCTAACCAGTGCCTAATCATGGGCCATATAGTCACAATAAAACATATATCCAAAATAGACAATTTAATTGAAACACAAGTAAAACTTCAGATAAACTGCCTTACAGACTATCCTTTCATTCTCAAACCCCTGTATCAAATTCTTGCATAAACCCTAACCCTCTATAACTATTTTCAAGATTTAAACCCTCCTTTAAAGAAAATCACAAATAACGACACAACTACCTTATAACCAGTATATTTAAAATGCCTTACAGATTAAACATACAAGAACTAAAAGTAAATACAAAAAGACATCAGTGGTATCAAAATGGAGATTTCATTGAATTTTATTAAAGATATCTTGACTTTAGTACATTCAAATTTACTCAAGACTTGAGCTTAGACCAATTTAGAAATCTACCTTGTAGCTTTTATTTTACCATCCTTTACAATATGTTACAACTTACTACTTATAGCTATTACTAGTCATCTTGGAATCCTTAAAGATCAAGGATGCAACAAGCTTCGGATGACTAGGCTAAAAGACAAAATTCAAGAATACAATATGACAAAATAACAAGTGGATAGAAAAACCACTTTTGTTACAATATATTCTAACTAATCCTTTGTCCTATGACTATGTGGTGATTGTATTCACCTTTTATTTGTTGGGGACCAACCATCTAGAACTCATTGTCTTGGAAGCTGGTGATGTAGAATCTCCACTCTTAACTGCATCAACTGCACTATTGGGCTTCATCATCCACTTGCATATCTTCACCTTCACCCAGATCAACTATTGTGTACTTGCCCTTCCAGGAAGTGTACACCTCATCACTTGGCCAAATCAAACCAAGGATCTCATCTTTTTTTCTATTAATCTCCTTCCAAGTGACATGTGCCTTCTCAATCTCATTTGTCCAGAATGCAAAAAATGACCTAGCCTTGCCCATTATCTCAATGGTCTAGGAAAAAAGTAGTGTACTCTCCAATGTTAATATGCTATTGGTTCTAACTGCTAGTGCTTCATTCATCTATCGGTGCCATGACACCTCATTTTTGATGTTCCCATTCTTCCTAAAGATATTTAGGAACATCTCATATTTGTCTTGTGAATATTTCTTTCTTAAGGTCATCACTTTCCTCACAATAATATCCCTCCTTATGTCCATGTCTATGATCAATTTGACACATTTGTGAGTGCCATTCAATATTATGTCAACATCGTTTCTCTTCTTGAAGGTGGTGTGGAAGAATTTAAACTCCCCTGCCTTCCCTCTCCATTTATTAACCAGCTGGTCCAAATTGTCTTTATTTTGATTATATTCACTTACAATGTTGATAATTTTCTTATCTTGAGCATATATAGAAGAGGGTACTACTTTGAGTACAATGCATAAGAGAACTGTTTATTTTATCTATATATTTTTTCTTTACCCATGCCTCTACTTCTCTAAAGGCTGTTGGCTGCTCCACCCACTCTTTCTTCTATCTTTCTAGTTCTTCCCTTGTAGCTTTTAGCATGGCCTTTTCTTGCTCAATCTCTTCTAGTGTGGTGGAAGTAGAGGGTGTAGGGGAGGGAGGATAAGTAATTATGGGACTTGATGAAGATGGCTGGTGAGGTCCATGTGCAATCCTCTTTTGAGGAATTAATTGCAATGTTTGCTTTCCTTTAAGGAATGCAATTCTATCATCCTTCTGCAAAGACTTAACCCTTTCTTCATTATATGCTTTTAAAACAAATTTATACTTTTGGTTTAATGTTTCAAAAGCATCCTTTTGCTTCTCAGCTACCTTTAGACTCAAATTAGCAGTCTAGAAAGAAAGGTTAGTTGCTTCCACACCTAAGGTATTAGAGAATCTTTTGATGATGAGGCTACCTGTATCCTCAGTTTGATCATCTTCATTCCTTCTCTTTTTATCCTTCTTTTTCAAAGACCAAATTGCTAAAGCTACATGATCTTCACTAAACTAGGCACTAATTGATGTTCTAGTAGTGGTTAATGGTTTTTCTTCCCTCCTAACAGCATCAAAAACTATGGCATCAGCCAAATCCCATTGGGGTAAGATGAGGATCCCCTTTTTCTTCACCATTTCTCTTCCCTCTTCAGGGGTGATCCTGTCAAACTTAGTAATCATTTCCTATTTGACTTCTTTTTCAATGTCATCCTTGCTCTAATCTGGTTGGGCTTCTTGCAACCTCTGGAACTTATCCTTGAACTCATAAATATGAGTTCTCCATAGAAATTGAATAAAGGCCCTAGTATTAACAAAATTTTCATCTGAAAGAAACTCTTCACTAGCCTATTTGATTACAGGGTCCAACTCCTTTCCCGCAAACTTTTTCACTGTGAGATCTGAAGTTGTATTTCTAGGTGCCTCTGGAACTCATTCTTGCAGCTCTTGTGTAGTGACAAAGACTTGGCCTGTGTTTCCCATTTGGACCAATTTCTTAGCAATAGCTTGGTCATCCATATATAAAGGGGACTGGGAAGGAGAGTATAACGCACTCTCTTGTTCTTTTTTCTCCATCTTTTCTTTCTTGGGAAAGGGCATCTTTTGGGCATTGATATCTGCTAGTCTCTTTCCTTTCTAATCAAAAGGTTTATCAATCTTGGGCAAGATAGTACTATACCCTCTCCTTTTGTAAACCACATAGTTCCCAGGTGGGATTACCCTTCCTTGTGAAAGTTTTCTCACAATGGCCTTTGCCTTTTATGGCTCAGCTTCCATTACTTTATCTTTCTTCTCACTAAGGGTTTGCATGATACCTTCAAACAATGTCATAAGGGACTCAATCTTTTTGGCCCAAGGTGAAAATACCTTCAATGGTTCATATGATCTATCAAAATTGTGGACAAAATCCAAAGACTTATACACCAACCATTTTTCTTTTCTGACCTCCCGCTCATTTAGAAAAAAATCATTTCTGATGAAGGGTGCTCCCCTTAATGCCACAAATACATAATAGAAATAGAGAAGCAACAACAATTTGCAAGAATAGAAAATGGGCTTCTTATTATACTTGATGAAGAGTGCTCCCCTTAATGCCACAAACACATAACAGAAACAGAGAAGCAACAACAATTTGCAAGAACAGAAAATGGGCTTCTTATTATCTCCACAAATGTGGAATTACAAACTTTCAGAATTACAATATGCAAAGCCACATGGGCATTCCACTTACAATATTCTATAGGACAAAGCCTCAAATTATTACCCAGATCTACCCAGAACTATCCCGAACTGCCTAAGACAACACTACGG
The DNA here is from genome assembly GCA_018584345.1 of Thuja plicata. Lineage (NCBI taxonomy): Eukaryota > Viridiplantae > Streptophyta > Pinopsida > Cupressales > Cupressaceae > Thuja > Thuja plicata. Next base: position 1,831,265 of record MU223732.1, on the reverse strand, counting down.
GCCTTCTTTATATAGGCAATTTCCACCGCCCGAGAAGGTTCCAAAAATTTAGCCCTTAGGGCTGACCAAACATAGAATTATTTTATTTTTTAATTTAGTACATCAAAGTCGGCTCAAAATTACTTTTGAAACTCGAACAAAAATTTTGAAGGAAAATTATTTTATGCTATTTTAGGTGGCCCAACTTTCGGAGACCATAAGTCATCACCAGTTGACCCGATTGACTATTATAACCCTATTTCAGAAATGCCACAAAGTGCTCTACAAGGCTTGTACTAGGAAAGCTTCATTCAACCCAAGTTTTGACCTCATTCGGTGCCTCTAAAGCCTTCAAAACTGAGCTCAAAGTTTTTGTACCCTATTTTCAATACCGAGAATTTTCAATATCTTCAAAACTAGACCTGATCTAGCCATGAACCTTCACTTGCAAAATTAGAACATTCTGAGATCGTATGACCAACTTACTAAAAATAGCAAGTTTCCATAAATAGCAGCTCTGCACAAGGTAGCCCTTATTGAAAAGAAAACAAAAGTATTTTTGGCTGATGCAAGATTGCCCTTACACCCAGGATGCTCCTGCATCAGACACCCGGGGTAATTTGAGAAGTGACCCTGTCACGACTCAGGTGTGCAGAGGAAAACCAAGACGGTTAACCTCCTCCCTTGTCAG
>MU223732.1:1815410-1825840 GCA_018584345.1 Thuja plicata | reverse complement strand
CAAACTTTCAGAATTACAATATGCAAAGCCACATGGGCATTCCCCTTACAATATTCTATAGGACAAAGCCTCGAATTATTACCCAGATCTACCCAGAACTGTCCTGAACTGCCTAAGACAACACTACAGACCTTCTTTATATAGGCAATTTCCACCGCCCAAGAAGGTTCCAGAAATTTAGCCCTTAGGGCCGACCAAACTTAGAATTATTTTATTTTTCAATTTAGTACATCAAAGTCGGCTCAAAATAACTTTTGAAACCCAAACAAAAATTTTGAAGGAAAATTATTTTCTACTATTTCAGGTGGCCCAACTTCCAGAGACCATAAGTCATCACCAGTTGGCCCGATTGACTATTATAACCCCATTTCAGAAATGCCACAAAGTGCTCTACAACATCTAAACTAAGAAAGCTTCATTCAATCCAAGTTTCGACCTCATCCGGGGCCTCTAAAGCCTTCAAAACTGAGCTCAAAGTTTCTGTACCCTATTTTCAATACCGAGAATTTTCAATACCTTCAAAACTAGACCTGATCTAGCCATGAAACTTTACTGGTAGGCTGATATGACTAAGATAAACCTTCACCTACAAAATCAAAACACTCCAAGATCGTATGACCAACTTACTAAAAATAGCAAGTTTCCACAAATAGCAGCTCTACACAAGGTAGCCCTTATTGAAAAGAAAACAGAAATATTGTTGGGTGATGCAAGATTGCCCTTACACCCAGGATGCTCCTGCATCAATTTCTAATAATGTCCTCTGGAAAATTAAACTAGTGTTCTAGTGCCAGGTACTTGGTTCTCTTCTTGAACATGTCCATTGTGAAGCCTTCATTATCTGCACACCTACAAACATATGTTTCTAGATGGTACGGCTCAAAATATTTGTCAAATTGTGTCCATCCACCTTTTATGATGATGAAATGGTGAGCTCTAGTGAGTGTGGGGAAAATACTTCCTTTCATCTTTCCTGTTAGGGCTTCTTCCTGCAATCCTCCCATCTACCTCAGAATTTTTGCTATTCCAATCTCCAATGCCACTCTGTAGGGTAGAACATTGGGGGTTCCCCTGAATCCATAAACCCTGATGAGTGTAGAGATAGGGTACATAATGACATCTCCCCAATTGTGGGAAATTTTTAGTTATGGGGAAAACTCCATAGGCCTTAATAATCTCATCATATCTATGTGGATCCTAGGATTTTGTCTGCACAATAAATATTTAAGCCTAGCAGCAAAGACTTTGTCAAAATACATAGAGTTGGCTCCTTTTCTTTCCCTGGACATATCAACACTTCACAATTGGATAGGCAACTCCTCATCATCCTGGAACTTAGTGAGGTCCATTTCTTCCTCAAAGATATCAGCACTATTGAAAAAAAACATGTGCATCATTAAATAATACCACCCCATTGGTTTGATTATGTTTCCATCTTTAATGCCTATTAGACCATCATGCATTTGTTGAGCAATATAAGAAGCATAGTCAAAAACTACTAACAGGTGGGGGAGAAAAATGTGCACCATCATGAGTATGATATGAACTACCATTGTTGCTTCTTCATCTTCTCCTAAAACCAGGCACATGGCACTATACATTTTCTTAGCCTTACCATTGAAATAGTCCAATTTGAATGGCTCTGGTGTGTTTGGGCCTACTACAATCAAATCTCCTATTTTTTTAAAATACCCTTTCAGAGCTTCATTCCTAAAATATTCCCTCTGGGTCTAGTATACTTCCTTATAGTACATGAAATCAATATCATCCATTTATCCTGATGAGTCACTTAATTTGAAAATTTTTCTGATCTCATTTGTTGTGACAGTCAATAGCACATTTCCCTGTGTATCCCTTACAACCCTGGATAGTCTATCATAAGTGTTAGTTATCAAGGTGAACAAATCTGTATCCATGAACACCCTAAGTACTATAAATTTCCCCACGTCTAAGTCCTATATGTTACAATCTGGGGAAGGAGCATTTCTTTAGCTGTAAGCAAATCTAAACAAACTTAGACTATTTATACTGATTTTGATGTCTTTGGCCCACCTACCTGTGTCATATAAACCCTCTCCTACTTTGAAGTGGGGATGTGTTGGAACTATTCTCTGAACCTAGGTTGCATCACCCGTGGATCCTTTTAATTGTTGCAGAAGGTCCTCTCTAATGTTTCTTTTTTGATAATCTACCTCTCCAGAGAGTTCAATCCTAGGGGCCATTTTTTAATCTAGGGATTTTTACTAAGATGATATTCAGATTTAAAAGAGAATTTTGAAAGCTTTTAAAATTTCAAATCATACTAGAAGCCTAAATTTTACTATATCAAAGAAGACTTACCCGTTCTGCAATTTTGTCACAAGGCGCTGAATATCGCTGCAATTTTGTTCTTCGCTTGAATGATTCTGGTAAATTATGGAAAATTCAAGTTTAAATGATGAATTATACTACTTCAATCAATTAAATCAGTCTTTTGAATTGAATTGAACTAAAGTGGCCACATGTTCTACAATCAATTTGCCTGCCTCATATTTTGCAGCTTAACAGCTCAATGACGATTACTTTTAAGAACTTTGAATATAGACCATAGAACTCTAACATCACCTTCTTCATGTGACGGTTCTCATCTTTTCTCAGAAATAACTATTCACCTATGACACGTGTTAGCATGACTTAATCACTTACATGATAGATGTCGTGCTTCTTTTCCTTAAGTGATTAAGTCCACCATTAAATTCATCTTAACTTGCTTATAAGTTATATCTCACCTTGAGTTTATTGACTGTCGCTGCAACGTCCTCACCTGGGACACAGGTTAACATAGATTAATGGCTTAATTGATAGATCTGGATTTCTTTGCCTTTAAGCCATTAAGTAGACTATCTAATCTTTTCACACTTGCAAACTTATTAATATGATAATTGTGTTGTACAGGACCCACCTTTTATGCCACGCATCATCACGGCTTAATTGCTTATCCATTAGATCTCGAGCACTTTACCCTCAAGTGATTAAGCGAAAAATTGGTTTTTTCTGAACATGGTACTCCTTTAATCCTTCCTTTATGACCTAAGCCAGACCCACTAGGACATATGGCATCATGGCTTAATCGCTTAAGCAATAGATTTTGATTAGTTTCTCTTCAAGTGATTAAGTGAGCCATTAGATCTTCAGAAAATCCTCCATCCTTTAACCTGGGGTCAGCTTCACCTTTAGTGGAATACATGTCATCAACTACACACATTTTAGAACCGCTTAATGGCTTAGGTGTTAGACCTTGTGTATCTTTGACATAAGCCATTAATTCATCCATCGAATCAGAATCAAATTGTCTATACTTTAATCATTGCAAGCTCAGGATACCCAGGTCCACCAACTACCACATGTCACCATCACTTAATTTCTTAACAATTAGATCTTGTGCATCTCTCCTTTAAGCGATTAATTTGACCATTGATTCTTTCTGAACATTAATCTCCTTCATATTTCCCACGACAGGACCCACATCTTTCTCCTTGACACATGTCGGCCCTGCTTAATCACTTACACGATATATGTCGTTCATCTTGGGATCAAGCAATTAAGTCTATCATTTGATGACACAAGATCTTCCCACTGATTAATTGAGAACCTTTATGGCTATCAGACCCACCAAAGACACATGGTGTTATGGCTTAATTGATTAAGCGATAGATTCTGATCAGTTTGGGATCAAGCCATTAAGCGGGCCGTCAGATTAAAACAAACTTGCTTGACATATAATGATTTTAATTAAAACATTAGCGGACCTTGGACTTAGGGAAAAAATGTTGGACCATGGTGTTAGGATCAACAACTTAACAAACAAGAACAACTTAAAAGGTACCCATTCGAGACATGACTTAAGTGATAAAAGTAACACAAAATTAGAAGACATTTTGATGCTTAGGATTTTTATGACCAAATTTATACTAGAAGACAAGAAACAAGGGTTTTCAATTCTTTAGCCAGGTCAGGGACTTAGAAACAATGCTTGCAGAGGCATAGGAACAATTCTAACCATGATTTTTGAACCCTTCGAACATAGGCAAGACAGGAAACTTAAAATTTTACAGGGATGACTCATGAACAGGAAATATTACCAACAGTGGCTCTCTCTAAGGATTCTTAAATGCTAGATTATAGAAAGAACCACAGATCTCTGGCAAAGCAGACCAAAACTACTCTAACCTAAACCTAGAAATAAACACACAACAAAAATAAACACACCTATACATATGATACAAAACTACTGTGCACGAAAGAAAAAGATCTAATTTAAGAAATTTTTTAGTAATTGTCCATGCACTGAAAATTCTTGTTCTTCATCATCCAGATTCTTGAGGAAATATGAATCTTTTCCAAAAATATGAGATATGACAAAAGGCCCCATCCATAGTGACTCAAACTTTTTGTGCTTGCCTTTGTCTTCATCCCTGGTATTCCATTGCAATATAAAATCACCAGGCAAAAATTTTTCTTTCATTTTCCCTTCTATCAAAGAGATACTTTATTTTTTATTGCAATTTGACATTATCTCTCTGGCTTTCTCTCCTTATTTCATCCAATTCTACTATTTTAATCATTCTTTCTTCCATAGGTTTAGAAACTTCAATCTCTTTATCTTGGATAAAAATTTTAAATTGGGATCAAGTTATTAATAGGTATCCTTGATTGAACACTATAAACCAACTCAAAGGGAGATTTTCCAGTGGCTTTCTTGATAGTGATCATGTCTACCCATAGGGCAAGTTTTAGCTTCACATGCCAAGCTCTTTTATTTCCTTCCAAAGTCTTGTTTAAAATTTTTAAGATGCTTTTGTTGCTGGATTCTACTTGACCATTAGCTTGAGGATGGTATGGGGATGAATAAGACATAACCATTCCCATATCAGAGTAAAAATAGTAAATTCCTCAGACCTGAAACACATGGCATTATCCATTACCAACTTGAGGGGGACACCAAATCTTGTGATCGCATTATCCATAAGGAAATAAATTACCACAGTGCTTGTTGCTCTTTTGGTTGGAATTACCTCTACCCACTTTGTGAATTAATCAGTTACTAACAGAATCAAACTATGGCCTCCACTTTATTTCTCAGCAAATTCTCCTATGAAGTCCATTCCCTACATAGAAAAGAGGGCCTCTACCACTATAGGATTCAATAGCAATGCTCCTGAATACTTCATTTTACTTAAGAATCTTTGGCATGGCTCACATTTCTTGACCAAAGTGTAAGCATCTTGGAACAGACAAGGATAATAGTATCTAGCTCTTAGAATTTTATGAGTTGTTGATCTGGTAGAATAGTGCCCTCCACACATTCCAGCATTCATTTCCTTTAACATCTTCTCTGATCGACCTTTGTCAAGACATAACATCAGGATACCATCTCTTCTTTTCCAAAACAAATCACCATGCAACAAAACATATTTTTGAGCCTGTACTTTTAGACTCCTCCTTTGGTTATCATTTAAGTTATCTGGATACTTGGCATTTTTCAAAAAATATATAATATTGGTATACCAAGGTTGCATTTCAATACTTGTCAAGCGATTTTCAATTGTATCAGCATTGTTGACCTGAACTAGGTCCAAATTCTCCTTTATCATCAGCTTTTCCAATCCAAGTCCTCTCACCAACTTTGTGATATGGATTTCCAAGTCAAACTCTTGAACTTTTTTTATCCATAGCACCTTTTCCATGTTACCTCATTTTGAACAAATATATCCTTGACAGTAGCATGAGGAACATAAGTATTTACCTTTGCACATACCAAATGTGTCCTGAAAGCCTTGACTACCTTCACCAAAGCATAAGCTTGTTTCTCCATTAACTGGTAATTCAACTTAGTTGATTGCAATGACTTGCTAAAAATGCTATGGGATGTTCAAATCCCTCACCATCCTTTTGCAATAGGATTGTCGCAATAGTATGGAAGGAAGAAAATGTAAATAGAGAGAAGGGTTTGGTGTAATCAGGGGACACAAGGACTGGTGTTTCTTGGATATCTTTTTTTCTTTTTCCAAAGGCTATCTTTGCCTCTTGGTTCCATTCAAACTTTACATTTTTCTTTAGCAACTTGACAATGGGTTTAACCAGTTCTACAAAGTTGGCAATAAATCTCCTGACAAAATTAATTTTCCCTAGGAATGATTGTATACCTTTTAAGTTTCTGGGAGGAAGTACCTTTTGAATGGATTCAACTCTTTTAGGGTCTATCCTTACTCCCTCTTTTGATACTATATGGACTAGAAGATTTCCCTTTGTAACAACAAAATGACATTTTTTGGGTTTAAAGACACCCCATATTCCAATGCATTTATCATCACTTTCTCCAAGTGGTTGCAATGAACCTCTGCCCTTTTTGAAAAAGATATCAAATCATCTTGGTATACTACCATCAGAACATATATAAGGTCCTTGAAAGCTACATCCATGGCCCTTTGAAAAGTTGCACCAGCATTTTTCAACAAAAATGGCATACAAGCATACACATAAGTGCCCCAAGGAGTAGTAAATGTTGTCTTGAATTGCTCAGATTCTTTAACCAGCACTTGATTGTACCCTGAGAACCCATCCATCTTAGACAACAAGTCACATCCAGTGACTTTATGTAGCATAGCTTCTATATTTTGTAGTCCATAGTTATCCTTTAATGAGGCCACATTTAGGTTTCTAAAATCAACACACAGTCTTATGTCCCCATTCTTCTTTCTTACAGGGACTAAGTTAGAGACCCATGATGAATGTCTTATTGGCTGAATTATACCTGCATCTCTTAGTGTCATTAATTATGCTTGCATTTTAGTATCCAGTAGTGGATTAATGGGCCTTTGTTTTTGTCTGAATGGTTTTATACCCTCTTTCAGAGGGATATCATGCTGGAATAAGTCTGTTTTGTAAGCTTTCAAATCCTCATAAGACCAGGCAAACACATGCTTGTACCTTTTTAGTAGTCTTATCAAATTCAGTCTCACATTACCATCCATATTTTTACCAATATAGACTAGTTGGGGAGATGTTTCAAATCCCAATTTAACTTCTTCTAGGTCTTCTGCCTCTACATTGGATTTTTGAGTCATATAATTGTCATTTATGCTGAACATACCTTCCAACTCAACCAACCCTTTGGGAATATGATTAGTAGCCAATTTGATAAATTCTTGGTCAAATATATATTCCTTATCATCCACAACTGTTATCAAAGACTCACAATCAATCTTCTGACCATCATATTGATCTACACACTGAATAAACCTAAGGATATCATCATCATCCTCAAATACTTGCCAATTGTGAATATTGTCAGGGACTGCAGGTCTACTTTTTATTTCAACTGCAGACATGCCATTAAGGGTAACATCATTATTTTTTAGGGCAATATTTGCCAGGAAATCTGCCATTATGTTATTGGATCTCTCTATCCATAGGATATTGAAGGCATCAAAGAATTATATCCTATCCCAGACAACATACTTGTATAATTTTAATCTGTCATCTTTAGCAGCATAATGTTCCCTTATCTGAGATATAATTAACTAAGAGTCCCCATGAAATTTTAAACATTTAATACCATGCTTGATAGCAATATCCATTTCCAAGATTAAGGCCTCATACTTAACAGTATTATTTGTACAATGAAAAGTCAGTAGGAAAGAGTACTTGAAGGTGATACCTGATGGGGAAATAAACAAAACTCTAGCTCCTGATCCTTCCTTAGAGCATCCACCATAAAAATAAAATTTCCATAGTCCATCTTGTTGCAATAGCATCCACAATTGGCTCAGTGTTCTTTAATTGGGGCTTGATTTCTTCCATAATAAAATTTTCCATATCAATATCTATACAAAAGTTTAGCTGGTCAAGTAGAACCACCTCCACCATGACAGGTGACCGGGGTTCTCTGTACAACTTGGACTCATTTCCATTTACATGGATGGCCGCATAGGATAAATCTAATTGCATCTTTCCACCTACTTCTTCTGCCCACTGTCTTGACAGAAGCATACCATAATATGGTTTAGTGTCAACAACCACTATATCAATTTTGTAAGTTGCTTCAAGGAAAGAAGAAATTTTCACCTCAATGTCTTCAGTGTTCCTATCATAGGATTTTCCATGTTATCCATAGCATAACAACTTCTAGTAGGTGTGGTGACTTGCAAGCCCAATTCCTTCATGACATGATAAGACATCATATTAGTTGTAGCTCCAGAAATAATCATGCAATTTTTTACCAAAAAACTATTAACAATTAAGGTGACATAGAATTGGTCAATAGACAATGGTTCTTGGGTGATTATGTTTCCAATGCAGATATTGGAAAATTCTTTGCCTTTTTATTTTCTACTCACTTGTGGACTGTCCACTCTACTATCATTAGGTGTCAAAGGTATTTTCTCCTGATTGGGAACAGATACATCATCTATCCCTCTCAAAAGTGCCAGAGCTACTTCTTTATGCTCCCTTATTTTCAGCATCTCCATGAGCGGGACTAAGACTTTAATTTGGGTCAGAATATGTTTCATGTCAAAAAGGGGCAATTCATAGGACATATCACTCATCTTTTTCACTTTCCTAGATTTCTCATTGGGTACTAGTTCCTCTTTTTCTTCTTCCCTTTCAGCATGATCAAAACAAGGTCCTGCTTTTTTCTCATGCTTATCATTTTTACTTTCCTTGACATGAGAATCCTCAGTAACTTGAGGTGGATCTTTTCTGATATAGACAGGGGCAGATTTTCCTTGAGCTGGTAGCACTATTCTACAAGTTGTATGCATTTCTTTCTTGATTAATTGTTGCAACAGTCAAAGACCTCTTTTCCTCATTAGTGAGAGTCTTAAAATGAGAATGTGAGTTGTTACTCCCCACTGTATTTATAGTTGTTTGTGAAACACTGTCAGTATGATTACCATGATAGGTTTGATTTTGTGATTGATATTCAAAACAAGGACTATTTTCTGTACACAAATTATCAGAAGATGGTTCAATATCAGAGAACCATGGGTATGGTTTCTTTACTATGAACATATTTATGGTAGGGCCTTCTTGTTATATTTCTTCTGTTTGATCAAACAAAGCATGGGCTACTACACACTTATAGGAAGAATGTGGCATATTGTAAGAATCACACCAGGGAGTGTTCTCAACATAGGTTGCATCGTTCCTTTTTAGGGGATCTGGGGTTTCTTTTGCTTTTGGGTTATCTTGTCCATCAGGGACTGGTTTGCCATTATTCCAATTTGTTTTATAAGGGTAGTCTCTGAAGTTAGGATGTTTTTCAAATCTTTAGTTAGTGTACTTATTATCACGGTACCCTCCTCTATCATTTTTATCCATTTTGGCAGCATGGTCTTTCATTGCACTCACTAGTTTATCTATTGTATCATCTTCTTTGACATTTTTGTTCGTTGATCCCTTTTCCTTCCAAATTTTATTGTCTTCCCTCTTCCCCAATTTTCTTGATGCTCTTCTATTACTTTCAATGTCAAAATATATCTTATAAGCATCTCTTAGAGTAGTTGGGTTCTTATCTCTGAGTAAATAGGACATTTTACCATCAACAACATTGATATAAGTAGTAAGATACACTTCCTCATCTAACCTTAAGTAGTAAGATACACTTCCTCATCTAACCTTAAGACTTGGAAAATTTTATTCATGGCCTTTTGAAATGTATTGTTAAAATCAGTCATACTCTCATTAGGGAAGTTTTTAATATTGTTGAGTTCATTTAACATGTATCCAGAATTTACATGCTCTCTATACTGTTCCCTAAAAGACTTTACAAATTCATCCCAAGAAGCAATACTATCATTTGGTAAATTTATGAACCAATCCCTAGCATCTTCTGTTAGTGATTGAACAAAAAGCTTCATAATGACATCCTCATTTTCAATTTCAAAGTCAGCTATCTTATCATTAAAAGCTTTTAGATGCTCCTCACAAGTAACAACATTATTTCCTATGAACTTGGGGATTTTATTTCTTACCTCATTGGGGATCACATTAAGGTGACCAGGGATGCCTTCAAAGAAGAGTGCTCTATATCTGTTCATATGGATAGGTCTTGATGCAATGGATAGAGTGATGAACCAAGAAACAACCCAAAATGTGCAAAAATGTATAAGTGCTCCAAGTGACCCTTCTAGGTCCTGACCGGTAAATTCCACAAACAATAAACTCTAGGATGTTTTAAGGCCCCAATAGGTTTATCCTAGTCTATCTAACATGTTCCAAGCATCACCTTTGAGTTTCAACACCTTTTAAGCAAAAATGCATACTAGGCCAAAATGTTGTCAATGTCAAGATTACAACTCTGTGACAGCAGCAAGACGAATTGACCAATAACTTTTATTTTTCCCAAAATACTTGCCAAAAAAATTACACTTTTAGATACCCTTTTC
>MU223732.1:1796913-1810620 GCA_018584345.1 Thuja plicata | reverse complement strand
AAATTCATAATTTGGTCCTACAGTCCTATTAGGACCATTAGGACATTTTACAATTTTGTTCACATTATTACAATCAAATGCCATTATAGGCCTTAAAACATTATAATTGAGTCCCTTGGACCCCTGATAGATCCCACCATGCATCCTTGGTTTCATTATGGTCTTCATGTCTTTGGGTGCTCCTGCACCAGGTCTCCTTTGAAAATTTCCAAGCACATTATTTTCACCTGGTCCAGTGGCTCCTACTTGATTTTGAACGGGTGGGGGAACACTTTGTTTGAGGTTGGAGACTTGAATGCTTGGAACAAAACCAACAAGCTAAGCATTTGTATTTGAGCCAAAAAATTTAGCATTTGAATTCAAACTAGAAGGTTGCACTTTAGGATTATCCCCCTTATTATTTGGGATTGGGATAGCAGATGGATTTTTTTGTTGTGTCTCATGATCAACTGGCATAGAGCTACTTGCAGAAGTGTTAGTATTAGAATGTAGGAAAGCTATCTTCATTCTTATATCGGCTGCAGCAGCCTCTAATTGTAATTTCTCCAGTTGTTTGGTAAGGTCCTCTTTAGCTTTTCTAGCTCGTTCAAGTTCAATATCAACTTGAGACATTCCTACAGGGATGGTCAAGTTTTTTTTTGGCTCCTCTATAGTCACACCAACAAACTTTTTCTTACCTTTTTTGGGGACCTCCTTGGTATTTTTCTTAAGCTTTGCATTCTTCTCAGTCTCATATGGGAACACTTTCCTGATGATAGGTCCTTCCTTCTCAAATTCATCCTTGTCAGGATTTAAGATTTTATTTGGGGATTTTCTCCTTAAATCGTCATACCAAACAATTCTGGATTCAAACCTTTAACCTCTTGACTTAGGCTTTTATGCTTGAGGTCATTCCTTCTAGTCTCAGCTAAGAGTTCTTCTATTTCCACTAGTAAGGCATATAGCTTTTGTCCAAGTTTCTTCTCTGCTTCATCTATTTACTTTTCTTGTTCTTTCTTTCTCATTCTTAAAGCCATAACCTCATCTTGCAACTTATCAGAATCATATGAAGTTATTTCAGCAGCAAAGGTCTCTTCTAGTGGAGCAATGTTTTCTTCTACATGGAAGAAACCTATATCAGTATTTTCTCCATCCCTGAAGGGATCAAAATTAGCACTATCTCTATAAGTTTCATTTGGTCCCATGGGTTCTGCATCTTCAGATGAAGATGAATTTCTTTCTAGAGTGGGAGTCTCTATCCTTCCCTTAGAGGTATGTTGGGAATCATGTTTGGATGTACCTCTTTTGGACCATTGTTTTCTTTGGGGTGTATGGACATCTTCTCCAACATCCTTTTCAGAATTTTCTCTGAAATAGGGTCTAGTATTCTTTTCTCGACTCATCTTTTAGAGGAGACAAATATTTTCAACATGTTTAATGTGCAACACTAGAGTACACAGAGGTTAGAGCCACCACCTCTTCTCAAAGGAAAAATATATATAAATATTGAGTATCTTGTCCTAACTCAGGTTTTCTTTTATTGTAGTAAGTCCAAATGAAACTTGAAAAAAAAGTCTATTTATAATTTCTCACCTGGTAATCTCAAGAAAATGATTCTCCACTGTCCGTATTACTGAAAATCTTCTTTACCCAGTGGATATGCTTTGAAGAACAAATATGGGATTATATTAGAGGATTTACAACCAACATTTACTCCATTTGAGACAAGATCTATATCATTTTCAGGACCAAGACCTTCAAACAATGTACAACGATAGATAAGCAGAACAAACTTTCTTTAACGATTATGAGGAACATTAGACTTATTCTCAATATTGCAAGGACTAACTCTTTCATCAACATGACTCTATAACATTAAAATATCCCTAGTAGAGTCACCAGTTTGTTAGCTCTTTTTCTTGTAGAATCAATATGAAATGATAAATGCTTAACTCTTTGTTTCCCAATCCAGATTCATACAAGGAAAAGATTCCTTCTTCACTTTGGGCTCCACAAACCTAGGCGGGTGCACCTTCAACAAATTACTAACTTTCAGCAAATCTGACAGTGGATCAAGGATCCATGATCCTTCTTCTTTTTGGCCACTTGGCTTAGGAAGGCTAACCTATTGATTCTCTCTTTAAGGAATCAATACAATGAATTGTATTCAACACAATTATCTAGACATGTATACATCAGACAATAAAAAGTAAAGATTGATTTATATTTGATTAAATTGATGATAATGACTACTTATCCGAATTTGACCAGTGCCTAATCATGGACCATAGAGTCACAATAAAACATATATCCAACATAGACAATTTAATTGAAACACAAGTAAAAATTTAGATAAACTGCCTTACAGACTATCCTTTCATTCTCAAACCCCTGTATCAAATTCTTGCATAAGCCCTAACGCTCTGTAACTATTTGCAAGATTTAAACCCTCCTTGAAAGCAACTCACAAATAATGACACAGTTACCTTATAACCAGTACATTTAAAATTCCTTATAGATTAAACATAAAAGAACTAAAAGTGAATGCAAAAAGACATCAGTGGTATCAAAATGGAGATTCCATTTTATTTTATTAAAGATATCTTGACTTTAGTACATTCAAATTGATTCAATACTTGAGCTTAGACCAATTTAGAAATCTGCCTTGCAACTTTTATTTTACCATCCTTTATGATATGTTACAACTAACTACTTATAGCCAACACTAGTCATCTTGGAATCCTTAAAGATCAAGGATGCAACAAGCTTTCGATGACTAGGCTAAAAGACAAAATTCAAGAATAAAATAGGACAAAATAACAAGTGGATAGAAAAACCACTTTTGTTACAAGATATTCTAACTAATCATTTTTCCTATGACCACATGGTGATTGTATTCTCCTTGTATTTGCTTCGGGACAACCATCCAGAACTCATTGTCTTGGAGGCTGGTGATGTAGAATCTCCACTCTTAATTGCATCAACTGCCCTATTGGGATTCATCATCCACTTGCCTATCTTCTCCTTCACCCGGATCAACTATTGTGTACTTGTCCTTCCAAGAAGTGTACACCTCATCAATTGGCCAAATGAAACCAAGGATCTCATATTTTCTTCTATTGATCTCCTTCCAAGTGGCATGTGCCTTCTCAATCTCATTTGTCAAAAATGCAAAAAATGACCTAACCTTGGCCACTATCTCAATGGTCTAAGAAAAAAGAAGTGTACTCTCAAAGGTTAATATTCTATTGGTTCTAACTTCTAGTGCTTCATTCATCTATCGGTGCCACAACGCCTCATCTTTGATGTTCCCATTCTTCCCAAAGAGATTTGGGAACATCTCATATTTGTATCGTGAATATTCCTTTCTTAAGCTCATCACTTTCCTCACAATAATGTTCGTCCTTATGTCCATGTCTAACAAAAATTTGAAACATTTGTGAGTGTCAGTCAATAGTATGTCAACATCGTTGCTCTTCTTGTAGGTGGTGTAGAAGAATTTTAACTCCCCTGCCTTCCCTTTCCATTTATTAACCAGCTGGTCTAAATTGTCTTTATTTTCATTATATTCACTTACAATGTTGACAATTTTCTTACCTTGAGCATATATAGCAGAGGGTACTACATCATGAGTACAATTCATAAGAGAAATGTGTATTTTATCTGCATATTTCTGCTTTACCCATGCCCCTACTTCTCTGAAGGATGTAGACTGCTCCACCCACTCTTTCTTCTGCCTTTCTAGTTCCGCTCTTGCAAATTTTAGCATGGCCTTTTCTTGCTCAAGCTCTTCTAGTGTGGTGGAAGTAGAGGGTGCAAGGGAGGATAAGTAATTATGGGACTTGATGAAGATGGTTGGTGAGATCCTTGTGCAATCCTCTTTTGAGACATTAATTGCACTATTTACTTTCCTTCTAGGAATGCAATTCTATCATCTTTCTGCAAAGACTTAACCCTTTCATCATTATATGCTTTTAAAACAAATTCATACTTCTGGTTTAAGCTTTCAAAACCATCCTTTTGCTTCTTAGCTACCTTCAGACTCAAATTAGCAATCTAGAAAGAAAGGTTAGCTGCTTCCACACCAGAGGTATCAATGACTCTTTTGATGATGACGCTACATGTATCCTCAGTTTGATCATCTTCATTCATTCTCTTTTTATCCTTATTTTTCAAGGACCAAATTGCTAAAGGTGCATGATCTTCACTTAACTGGGCACCAATTGATGTTCTAGTAGTGCTTAATGGTTTTTCTTCCTTCCTAACAACAACAAAAACTATACCATCACCCAAATCCCACTAGGGTAAGATGAGGAACCCCTTTTTCTTCACCAGTTCCTTGCCCTCTTCAGGGGTAATCTTGTCAAACTTAATAATCATTTCTTGTTTGACTTGTTTTTCAATGTCATCCTTGCTCTAATCTGGTTGGGATTCTTGCAACCTTTGGCACTTATCCTTGAACTCATTAATATGATTTCTCCATGGAAACTGAATAAAGGCCCTAGCCTTAACAAAATTTTCATCTAAAAGAAACTCTTCACAGGCCTATTTGGTTATAGGGTCCAGCTCCTTTCCTGCAAACTCTACCACTATGAGATCTGAAATTGTATGTCTAGGTTCCTCTAGAACTCCTTCTTGCAGCTCTAGTGTAGTGACAAAGACTTGGCTTTTATTTCCCATTTGGACCAATTTCTCAGCAATAGCTTGGTCATCCATATGTAAAGGGGACTGGGAAGAAGAGTATAACTCACTCTCTTTCTCTTTTCCCTTCATATTTTGTTTCTTGGGAGAGGGAATATTTTGGGCACTGGCATCTGTTGGTCTCTTTCCTTACTGATCAAAAGATTTATCAATCTTGGGTATGATAGTATTGTACCCTCTCCTTTTGTAAACCACATAGTTCCTAGGTGGGATTACCCTTCCTTGTGAAAGTTTTCTTAGAATGGCCTTAGCCTTTTCTGGCTCAGCTTCCATTACTTTATGTTTTTTCTCATTGAGGTTTTGCATGATACCTTAAAACAATGTCATAAGGGACTCAATATTTTTTTCCAAAGGTGAAAATACCTGTAAAGGGTCATATGATCTATCAAAATTGTGGACAAAATCCAAAGACTTCCTCTACACCAACTATTTTTCTTTCCTGACCTCCTCATTTAGATCAAAAACATTTATAATAATGTCCTCTGGGAAATTAAGCTGGTTTTCTAGTGTCAAACACTTGGTTCTCTTCCTGAACATGTCCATTATGAAGCCTTCATTATCTACACACGTGGAAACAAATGTTTCTAGATGGTAGGGCTCAAAATATTTGTCAAACTGTGTCAATCCACCTTTTATGATGATGAAATGGTGAGCTCTGGTGAGTGTGGGGAAAATACTTCCTTTCATCTTGCATGTTAGGGCTTCTTCCTGCAATCCTCCCATCTACCTCAGAATTTTTTCTATTCCAATCTTCAATGGAAATTTGTAGGGTAGAACATTAGGGGTTCCCCTGAATCCATAAACCCTGATGACTGTAGAGACAGGGTACAAAATGAGATCTCCCAAATTGTGGGAAATTTTTTAGTTCTAGGGAAAACTCCCTAGACCTTAATAATCTCATAATATCCATGTAGATCCTAGGATTTTGTTTGCATAATAAATATTTAAGCCTACCAACAAAGACTTTGTCAATATACACATAGTTGGCTACTTTTCTAGCCCAGGACATATCTATTAATCTCTAAGTTCTGTTGATGATTAGTGACCGATACTTAGTCATTCACTTAGGTAGTTTTAGTTGGCTATCACTGTGGCTGAGCTAAAACTATGCAAGGCCGAGCAACATTGCCGAGCAATTTTTAGTGGGCCTAGTTACATTGTCGAGCCGAGTTACATTGCCGAGACAAGTAGGACACATAGATGTTAAATGTCGAGCGACAGAGAAGTCAAGTGCCGAGCAGATGATTTTTTGTATACATGTCTGGAATGATTCAAACTTTGAGGATAAGTGATCTGGCCAACTTGTATAAGCTTTTTGGGCTGACTTATGTATGCATTTAATATTCTTCTATGGAGTTAGTTATGAATTTAATTGTTTTATCCTATGCATGAACATTAATTGTAATACCATCAAGGTATGGGTATTAGATCTTGATCGTTGATCTAGATATCACTATCAGAATTGAATAGATATATTAGATTGCTTCTAAACCCTCTTTTGTAAGTGTAAGGAGAGAAGATGAAGTGTGGTGACTGAATTCTTGAAGTGAAATGCACAGAGGGTTATTTTGTTAAGAAGCAGAGATCAAGCAGAGTGACAACATAGTGAACAACAGAGTAAAGATTATATCAGATTATGAGATCATAGAAGGTACTGGAAAGAGGAGATCCATCATCAGCATTAGAGTGCATAATGAAGGATCAATACTTGAGACATTCTAATCATTGTATCAAGTGAAAATCTCTTAACAGAGTGGTTCTAGCAGACCTTTCTTAATCTCCTAACAGAGTGCTTACTTTATTGTAAGTTGAAATCCTTTAACATGGTAGATTGTAATGATCTTTAGCTCTTAACCAGATAGACCTTTAATAGGGTAGATTAAATTTTGTAATCAACATTTGTAGCCTTAATAGGCACACTTTATTACTGTAGTAGTGGAGAATTTTGTGGGTGTCATCCCCACCCCAGTTTTACCTATTTGGGTTTCTGGGTTACCAAGTTATTATATTATGTGTTATTTATTTCATTGTGTGGATGCTAACTGAGAATACATTAGATTCATATATGTATGAATGTGGATCAGTTAGTTTTAAGTGTTTAAATTTGAAGATCTGATTCACCCCCCCCCTCTCAGTATCTTGCTTTCCCATTATTGTATTTCCAACAATTGATATCAAAGCTCAGTTCTCTAAAAAGGTCATAATAAACTTGAGAATACAGATCTTGAGATGGAGATCTACAAGATGGGTAAAGTCATTGAGAATAAAAAGATTTATATTCAACTAGCACTACAATAGCTTGAGACTGCAAGACAAGAATTAAAGAAGTCATTGACTGCAAGGAAAGATTTGGGAAAACAAATGAATGACACTCATTATCAGGAAGAGGACACCACAAATATATTTTAGAATGGAGATTCGACTAAGAGCGATGCAGCAATAGAAGATCTACTGGAAAAGAACAGTGCACTATGTGAAGAAGTCAAAATTGAAAAAGGAACAAGAAGCCCAATCAATAAAAATGTGTGAAGTTGTTGAATAGAAAATGAAAGCCGAAGATGACAAGGCTATGGTAGAAGAAGACAAAAGAATGATGACTACCAAACTTGATGAAAGAACACATGATGTACAAACAATGACAGTCAATCAAGTAGACATGGCAAATCAACTACTACTTGTGAATCAGGAGATCAGTAGGAAAGACTTGGAGATTGTTAATATTAGATCTGAGAACACTCAATTGAAAGATGAATTGAGATCTAAGAAAGAAC
Source organism: Thuja plicata (assembly GCA_018584345.1). NCBI lineage: Eukaryota > Viridiplantae > Streptophyta > Pinopsida > Cupressales > Cupressaceae > Thuja > Thuja plicata. The sequence goes on along the minus strand of MU223732.1, from coordinate 1,803,169 downwards.
TTAATAATAGAGTGAATGATCCAAATGCAACTATGATCTACTTTGAACAACTGGTGGAAGCCTCAAGAAGACCTAAAGATTCTTTTGGATTAGGTCACATTGAACAACATACAACCATGGAAGAAGGAGAATCATCTAAGATAGGTGAAACAAGGTATGCGAAGCCAAGAAACAACAAACCTATTTTCCACCACTGTGGGAAACTAGGTCATACAACAAACATTTGCTGAAGAAAGAATGGTAAGTCCAATCCAAAAACTAATTTTAATGGTTATTTCTTTAACTATAATAATTTTGGACATCAAGCATGTGAATGTAAGAAAAAGGCAAGAAAAACACCTAGACTCAATGGAAATTTCTATAACTATCGCAAATATGATCATAGAGGACAAGATTGTAGATCTAAAGGTAAACAACAGTGGACATCAAAGGTACAAGAGAAATCACCAAGAAAAGGCAATACTTACAAGTGGGATTACAATACATGGCATAGTTGTCATTACTATGGTGAGTATGGACATGTTCCAGAAAATTGCATAAAGACACATTTTAGAGGTATGTCTAAAAGTTGGATGAATGGAATCCTAGTTTGTCACAGTTGTCTGAAAATTGGTCATACAAGGAAAGATTGTAAGACTAGGGTACCTGCTCCTACTATTGATAAAATAAGAGCACAAATGAACAAGAGATGGATTAAGAAGTCTGAACCATGTAGTAATGAAGCTAGTAAAGTCGAGGTCACCCAATCCAATGGATCAGGTGATCACATCATCTCCAACTAAGAAAAAGAGGTATGTAAGGAACTGCATCTAAAACTCTTATCTTACATCAGTTTCTAACATAAAATGTACAAAAGTCCATATTTGCATATGTTAAGATGCACCAAGACATATTTTTGAAGAAAAATTTTGAGTTGAGCCAATTACACTATAGGTGCTGAGCACTATTCATGGACACTAAGGCCGAGTTGTTTAGTGAGTGCCAAGTTTTGTTGGCCGAGTAAGTTTTATGATGGCTGAGTTTAGTAAGCCGAGTGGGATGCAAGTTGTGTTAAAGCCAAGAACAACTGGCTTGCACTAACTAAGAAGGAAGAACATTCATTGCTTACCTACCTTGACCTTTCAAAGTCTATAAAGGATAAACAGTTAACACTTCATTTTTACCTTGTGATTTTTACTATTTACGGAGCGATTCAAGTAATTTGCAGAATTGATCTTAACAAAGTTAGCATTGAATATTTCATCAGCGTGCCATCAAAAATCCTAAGGTGAACAGTGTGAAGTGTTACTTGCCAAGGTACTATGTTTTTCATCTTTCAAACCCTAATTTCAAGATTATGGTTGCAAGTTCTTCCGCACCAGCTAAGAGTATGGAGGGAGAACAACAACAAATTCAATTAGTATGGAGTGATGAATGTGAACCTCTCAACTTTCAAGCCATTCCTAAAAGTGTGATTCATAGTGATTTAATGGGAGCCCTCTCATCCATTCCACCCAAGGTACTTATGATTCATGATGTTTGATCATGTTATATGGTTAAGATTGGTGAAGTAGGTGATAGTGAATTGAGGAAATCCTATAGCAAATTGTGTGTCGATGGAGTTCTGAAGGTAGAATTCAAACATCTAGCTTACAAAGGGTTAACTCATGCCCTAGATTCTCCACAAGGTTTCAAAGATGAATGGATTAAGGTTATCCTTAGCTGAGTTCATGATATGTGTATGTGGTTGGATAATGGACTAGTCGAGATCACTAAAAGCATGATTCGTAGAGTGACTGGATATCTTGTAGTGAATGGAAAATGAACAATGAGAGAAAACAGAAAAGAAGAAATTACACTAAACACTAGAGTCGTATGGAACAATAGAGGTATGACTATCTCTACAATTATAGACCTAGAACTTCATTTTGGAGTAAGATTAATAGCACATAAGTTCTATCAGTCAAGTAGATTGGATAGTGTTCCTTTTATAGTTGTTGATCAAGCATGGAAAATTGTTAAGAAGAATCATACATATGATCTTTCTGAGCTACAACAAACATAGTTAGCCAAGAACCTAGCATCAATCAGAAAGGCTAAGAGCTCATCATGTAAGTTTGGTTCCTTACTAGTCTGTATATTTTCTACATTTAGGATACATTTCCTACATTGGGAAATATTGTTTAGAAAAAGGATAGACCCATTACAGTTCAGATTAGTGAATGCATTGAGAAACTAGGAAGTAATTTCAGTAGCATTATGGGGAGATATTTTGTAGAATTCAAGAAGAGAATGAGATTAAGGACTAGGATTCCTAAGTCACTAGTGGAGAAGCACTATGAAGAAATTTGTTTTCTAGTTGATATAGATAACACTTATATCCAGGCTGTGACACCTAGGATAACATGCTTAGAACAATTTCCATATGTAGTCAACATTGATGAAGCATCAGCTGCCATCATTGCACTCCTAGCTGAGGCAATTGATACTACAGTAGAGAGATTTGGAAATTTTGATGAAGCCAAAGCTAAAATTTCTAGAATCTTTAATGAGGGAAATATGGAAAGGAAAAGAAAGAAGACTGTGAAAAATCTGAAGAAAATGGTTGGTTTAGGTAGTGATGAAGAACCTAAGGATGCACCTTTAGGCCTGACCACTGGACAAGGTGAGGATATATCTACAAAGGAGGAAGTGAGTGCATCAGAAGAGGTCACTAAGAAAGCTAGAGGTAAAAGACCATCAATTGTCATAGTAAACAAGCCAAGCAAAGCTAAACCTAAGGTTACACCTCCTTCAGCTAATCATTTGAGGACTAGAGAATCTACTGTTACTTCTCCAGCAAAAGTACAAACAAAAGTATATGGTAAGAGGAAAGTTAGAGAAATTAGTTCTGGAAAGGAAGCTAAGGTTGTTCCTAAGGCTAAGCCGAGTAAGTCAGCAAAGAGACCAAGAAGGAGACTAAATTTGGGGACAGATAGTGATGAGGAAAAGACAAAAATTGATGAACCCAGCAACATACCTACAGTACAATTCAAGAAACCAGCTAGTTTTGATGAGGTATGTGACACTTTGAGGAATTTAGCAGGGTTAGCAACTTTTAAGTTCATTAAGTATGAGAAATTGAATAATGTGGATAGGCACAAAGTTCAGGAAGCACTCTTGGACATGATGAGTACTTTCAAATTAACTCCTACAGAGATAGGAAATCATGTGCCAAATGAACTATATGATTTTCTGTCAAGCAAATGGGAATTTGCACTTACCACAGAGAGACAGATCAGGGAAGGAACTCTAGCCAAGGTAATACCTAAGTTAACCTCAAAAAAAAGAGCCAAATTCATTGTGGATTACAAGAGTAGGTTTGTTCCTGTAGACACCCTAAATTGTCCTTTTTCATTTCTATATTAATTTAATTAATATTGCCTATCACAATATAGTTAATTCTTATAGATAAACTATATTTGTTATATTCGACTATTTATTTAATTTTATTAAATAAATTCATCACCTTGAATTTAAATTTAATTTAAATACTATCCCTAATATATTAAAATTTATTTTAATATATGTTTTCTCCATATTTCTTTTAAATAAATTTTATTTATTTAATACCTCCATTTTCTCTAAAATTCTTCTAAACTTCATTTAAATTTAATTTAATTTAATTTAAATCTTACTTCTCCTTGCTTTTGGCTAAAATCAGTCTAATCACACTTAAAAGGTAAATAAACCCATTTTAGCCTTAATCACTTGCACATACATGTGACTTTTTTTAAATTATTATTCCCTCCCCTTGAAAAGTCAACTCCTCACTTTAACCACTTAATCCTAGCCACTCATTCTTTTTGCCTCTTAATCTCCTTCACTCCTACCAAAACCCTACCTAACCTTTAATCTCAACCACTCATTTTCCACCTCTTAATCTCAGCCTTTCATTTTTCATGTCAATTCCATAAAAGGAGGCCTCACTCCTCATTTGAACTAATGAGAACTAGTTTTTGTGAAAGTGACTAGCCAGTGATTGCATTTTAGAGTATTTTCTTGAGCATGTCTTAGTCTTCATCCTATTTAGCTTTTTTGAGCATTAGATCATCTAGATATTACATGTTAGGTAATGGAAATCAATCTTAGTTTATTTCATCTTGCATCTTCATTCTAGATTTGATATTGCATTCTCAATCTTAATCATGTGAAGCTTGGGGCAAGTTCCTCATACTTTTTCTCAATCCCTTCACCATCTTCTAGCTTGTATCATAGTGGGATTCATTGCATTGTGTTGGGAGAGCACACCCACAAAATCTCTAAGAGCAAATCAAACAAGTCTTGGGTGCACTTGTTTTAGCTCATCGGAGGTTGTAGTGAAAATTTAGGTGTGTTTCAAGTTCTTTACATGCTTTGATTTATTAGTATTTATTGTGTTTGCATGTTTTGACTTGTTGTGCAACTGCATGGATTTTCATTGCATACATTTTGGCACGCCCGGTGGGACCCACATCCTACTTTTTATTTATTTTGCACATTTTTTCAGACGGATCGATGGATAGGTGGCTCCACTTCTACAGAGGTGGCTCCACACACAGGCAGCTCCGCCAGCACAGAGGCGGCTCCGCACACAGGCGGCTCTGCCTGCACACAGGCGGCTCCGACAGAAAGGGAGTTTCCTCTCTTGTTTTAGATTTGTAAGTTGTTTAGCCTGCATTTTTTAGTCATTTTTAGGTTAAATCCTTAGTCCATACTGTCATTTGAATCATTCTTAGCATTTGCAAGAATATTAGGTTTTAGATATTGTTAGTTTTAGCCATTACTTTCTTTCTATCTTAGATAGGCGTCTCTATTTGTACACAGGCGACTCTGACAGAAAGAGTTTTGTCTTTCTTATTGATCACATTTTAGAGTTTTTCTAGATTTTTTAGGAACTTTTAGAAATAGTTGCATGTTGTACTTTCATAACAAATATCATTTTAGAAGCTTTAGCTTATTTGGGTCTTAGTTTTTTGCAAGATTTAAGATCTTTTCTGCCTTCTTTCTCAGACAGGCTACTCTGCCTATAGATAGGCGGCTCTACACACAGGCAGCCCTGCCTGTACATAGGCGTCTCTACACATAGGTGTCTCTACCTGTAGACAGGCGGCTCTGCTTAATTTTTCTTATTTTCATCATATCTTACATGCTGAGTTTTGTTAATCTGGTTTTCTTGCAGGATTTTGATGTTCTCTATCTTCTAACAGTGGTTTTTCAAAATGTTTGACCAAGATTAAAGAGTTTTTAAAACTACTAATCTATTGTCTTGTAGGACGCTTGTGGAAGACTTGGGCATTGAAACTACTAATCAATCTATTTTGCAGGTTGCCTTGGAGATACAATCAAACTTTGTGTTTTTGATTTATTTCACATAGTTTAATTAGGGGGCTTGTGTGTTTGTGAAAAACGGTGGTAGGGATATGCTCTCAGCCTTCTTAGGGTGATCAAAATACCAAACCCACCGAATTCCCCCTAGTTAGAAGAAGCCCAAGGAAGTAATCAAGTGACTTATGTGTTTGAAGGATCACAAGTAGTAGGGATATGCTCTCATCCTTTTAGGGTGATCAAAATACAGACCTACTTGTGTCTCCTTTTTTTACTTTCATTAGGATTTTGTACCCTTTTAGAGTGGCTACCTCTCGAGAGCTTTAGCATAGCCAGTGAGAGGGATTGCCCAAGTGGGGAACAAGGCAAACCTAGCCTATTCCAACCCACTATAATCAAATGCTCTTGAGACCAATCTCTCAAGGGACGTGGCTATTTTGAGAATTCATTCTCATGCTTGATATTGTAGGGTTACAAAGCCTAATCCTGTGTGCGGGACTACATTATCAGGTACTTGTAGGGCTATAGGCCTTAATCTCACTTGCGGGACTATGGGAGGTAGTTGCAAATAGAATTTTACTAGACACTTTTTATAAAGAGGCCTACCCAATTCACCTCCGAAGGTATCATAATCTTTGTGCAAGGACCGATCCAAGTGGATTACTCAGATCACCTAAAGATTTTACACTCACCATTTTTATTCCCAAGGGTTTTCTAAAACATGAATGTGGCATGAGGGAGCCTATGTAATTTGAGCATTGAATCTCTTTTCAAAACCCGCAACGTGTATAGTCCTAGAAAAAGCCAACATCACTTTGTGTGAGGTGAAGGAATATCTAGTGTGGGAAAAGATTTTGATATCAAGCCATTCCTTAGGTAGCATGTGCCTGAAGTGTCTTCGAATGTGTTGAGACCAGTGGAAATATTGGGC
>MU223732.1:1766617-1782457 GCA_018584345.1 Thuja plicata | reverse complement strand
GATTTGATATTGCATTCTCAATCTTAATCATGTGAAGCTTGGGGCAAGTTCCTCATACTTGTTCTCAATCCCTTCACCATCTTCTAGCTTGCATCATAGTGGGATTCATTGCATTGTGTTGGGAGAGAACACCCACAAAATCTTTAAGAGCAAATCAAACAAGTCTTAGGTGCACTTTTTTTAGCTCATCAGAGGTTGTATTGAAAATTTAGTTGTGTTTCAAGTTCTTAACATGCTTTGATTTATTAGTATGTATTGTGTTTGCATGTTTTGACTTGTTGTGCAGCTGCAGGGATTTTCATTGCATACAGTTCCTAAACTCAGAGGCTATGCTATTCTGAAAATGATATTGAAGGTGTAGTACAGCAGAGCACGAGGATCTGGAAGGAAATCTTTGGACTGATCATTCCAAAAGATAAGAAATCTGGTGATGGGACATCCAAGCAAAAGACAAAAGAAGTTGAAGTGAAGACTACCCCTGAGCCACAGATAACTCAAGATCAAATTGCCATAGAACAGGACAAAACCAAAGATGCATTAGACTCAACTAACTCTATTGATCTGACTGCAGACAGTCCTATGGATTTTATAGTTGATGATCCAAGCAATTTGAATGTCAAGGAACAAGATATACCGAGTGGTACTTACACTGATTCACCTATTAAGGCAACTGGTACTAAAGAAGAAAAGACCACAACATCTGATGAGATAATTGAAGTTGTCAATGATTAGAAAGGTGAAGAGAAACAACAAAAAAATGCACAAGAGGTAACTTCATAGAATCCACCCATTTTAGAAGTTGTAAAAATAGTTTTAGATAGTGGAGTAGTGATAACAGATACTATTGATAAGCCTAAAGAAGAAGAGGCAATGCAAGTGTTGGTTGATCTACCACACTCTGCATCATCCACTCCCACTGGTCCTAAAACTGGGAGTATGCCAAACCCACAGACAGTATTGACAGAATTAAAAGAGGCAATGGACATTTACACTGTCAAAGGGAAAGATATTATGCTGTCGAGCATAAGTTCTCCAGAGTTGAAGAAAAATAAAATTCTAAAGAAGTCTCAAATTCTAGATGTAACATTAGATAAGGTCATTGTGATTCCATAATGGTATCCCAATGAGTTATCTTTTGAACAAATAGGGACTCTTCAAGAATTACTTAAGAGGAAGAAGAGACAGGAAGAGATGAAGATAGAACAAAAGCAAAAGCAGGTGTTACATGTCATCAAAGACATATTTGCAAAATATTTTGACTTAAAGGATGAAATGCCTCAAGCTCCAATTATTGATCAACTAGTCAATGTTGTACATAAGGTAACTGATGATGACATAGACAGTAATGAAAAGCTTCTACAATCATCCATGAGAAGATTTGAGAGCAAAGTTCTAGAGAAAATCTCAAAAGAGATTTCCACAAAACAGGTTGAACTTTCTATTCTTGTAGAAACTTTAGATAAAGTTATAGCCAATGTTTATTCTTTGTACATAAAATTATGTGATGTTGAATTTTTCACAAAGGATAATCTACAGCTTGTTGAGAAGCTACAGTTAGATTTAATATCAACTGGCACTACTTTGGGTAAAGATACTACCTCCAGTTCTTTACATCTTACTAAGTTGATAAATGCACAACGGAGAATAGCCACGCTTATGGCTGAAGATGGTCGAATAAGGGCCAAATTGATAACTATTCAGACAAGCCTATTGCCTCACTTGGAGGTAAAACTGAAGGAACTTTCAATTGCAAAGGAGTTATCACAGAGCAATGCAAATCTATCAACTGTAGAAAGTTTAGTGAGTCTAGCTGTCAAGCTAGAAATAAAAATTGGAAGTTATGAAGATTGATAAGAAAAGCTGAGATACTACATTCAAATCCACCTTGCAGCTTCATAAACTATTTTTGGATAAGTACAACTTAACCCCACCAGCAATCAGTGACAAAAACAAGGGGGAAGTTGGAAAGGATACAGTATGATACATCAGTACAGAATAAGGTACACTTGTATATAATTTTTGAAGGCATGTAAACTTTTTGTATGGATTATTTCTGAGTACATTCCTAGGGGGAGTACTTAGTATACTTAGGCAATATTTTGATGAAATGAACGGAAGTAATGATAAGTGTTTTTTCCACTAATATCAAAGGGGGAGATTGTAAATCTCTAAGTTTTGTTGATGATTAGTGACCAACACTTATTCATTCACTTAGGTAGTTTTAGTTGGCCATCACTGTGGCCAAGCTAAAACTATGCAAGGCCGAGCAACATTGCCGAGCAGTTTCCAGTTTTCCTAGTTACATTGTCGAGCCAAGTTACATTGTCAAGCGAAGTAGGACATAGAGATGTTAAATGTCGAGCGACAAAGAAGTCAAGTGCCGAGCAGAACAATTTTTGTATACATGTCTAGAATGATTCAAAGTTTGAGGATTAGTGATATGGCTAACTTGTATAAGCTTTTTGGGCCGACTTATGTATGCATTTAATATTCTTCTATAGAGTTAGTTATGCATTTAATTTTTTTATCATATGCATGAACATTAATTGTAATACCATCAAGGTATGGGTATTAGATCTTGATCGTTGATCTAGATCTCACTATTAGACTTGAATAGATATATTAGATTGCTTCTAAACCCTCTTCTGTAAGTGTAAGGAGAGAAGACAAAGTGTGGTGACTGCATTCTTGAAGTTAAATGCACAGAGGGTTATTTTATTAAGAAGCAGAGATCAAGAAGAGTGACAACATAGTTAATAGTAGAGTAAAGATTATATCAGATTATGAGATCATAGAAGGCACTGGAAAGAGGAGATACGTCATCAGAATCAGAGTGCATAATGAAGGATCAATATTTGAGACATTCTAATCATTGTATTAGGTGAAAATCTCTTAATAGAGTAGTTCTAGCAGACCTTTCTTAATCTCCTAATAGAGTGTTTACTTTATTGTAAGTTGAAATCCTTTAACAGGGTAGATTGTAATGATCTTTACCTCTTAACTGGACAGACCTTTAACAGGGTAGATTACATTTTTAATCAACATTTGTAGCCTTAATAGGCACACTTTATTACTGCAGTAGTGGAGAAGTTTGTGGGTGTCATCCCCACCTTAGTTTTACCTATTTGGGTTTTTGGGTTACCAAGTTATTGTGTTATATGTTATTTATTTCATTGTGTGGATGCTATCTCAGATTACATTAGATTCATATATGTATGAATGTGGATCAGTTTGTTTTAAGTGTTTAAATTTTAAGATCTGATTCACCCCCCCCTCTCAGTATCTTTCTTTCCCATTATTGTATTTCCAACAATATCATCACTCCACAATTGGACAGGCAACTCCTCATCATTCTAGAACATAGTGAGGTATGTTTCTTCCTTAAAGATATCAACAATATTGTATAAAAACATGTGCATCATATAATAATACCACCCCATTAGTTTGAGTATATTTCCATCTTTAATTTGTATTAGACCCTCATGCATTTTTTGAGCAATATAAGAAGCATAGTCAAAAACTACTGACAGGTGGGGGTGCAAAATCTAAACCATCATGAGGATGATATGAACTGGCATTGTTTCTTCTTCATCTTCTCCTAAAACCAGGTATAGGGTGTTGGTGCCCAAAAATTATAAATTGGATTTCCTATGGACTTGCCAATCCAATGCTTGGAAAACCAAGTGATTTGGCCAACTAACAAGTCACAACCAAATCAAGGTTGGAACTTCTACAATTCTGGCTCTATAAAACCAAGGCTGGCAGGCCTATACCTTGACTTATCCTTCAAGTTACAAGGCTTTTTATAGTAGATAAGAAACACTTCAACCTTCTCTCTCAAGTATGGCAAGGAACTTGAAAGAAATCTAATTGAAAGCAATATATCACAAACTGTAAACTGAAATACTTTAAGTAATTAAATAATGTTTAGTAAATATGTATGTAAATTGAAATGAACAGATAGATAAGATATCACAAAACTATATCAATGAACTGAATAAAAATAATCCAAATAATGATTAGACTAGTGCCTTATTCTACCATGGGGAATAGAGTCAAGATCATTCCAATCTTATGTTCAACCTCAGAGACAATTTTACAAGAAAACTTATCAATTCAAAGGTGTTATGGAATGTACATGCAACCTAAAACAAATTTAGAGATATTTCAAATGGGTAATACTTCTCAGATGACAGACCAATTGACTAAGGCCTCAATCAATGAAATTTAACCATGCAAAATGAGAAAACCAATTGAAAATATAGACTATGAATCAAATCAGAAAGCATGCACATGAAACTATCACTTTGAAGAAGTTCTATTAGTTTATCCAAGGGAATAATTGTAAAATGATAATGTAACTATTACACATGTGAAAGAAAAAGGACCTATCTTTATTGATTTTGAAAAAATAGTACATCTAGATCCATGTTATACTTGTTGATTAAAAACTATCCAAATATGTGAAATTGTATTATATTGTATTATCTTTTCTTTACATTTTACATTATGTATATATGTGTTTGAGTGGCTTTCACATCTCTTTAGGGTGAAAAGACACAACTCTTATTGCAAATTATTTTGATAAAACAATAAACTAACTAAAAAATAATTACCTAACTTTCGGATTTGGCTTTGGTTGAAAATCCAAAAAACCTCGTGAAAAGCTAATATTTCTATTGGAGATAGGAAATTTGATTTCCCAAATTGGGTTGTGTTTAGATTTTTAAAATTTAACCATGCTTATCCTCTGTCAAAATAATCTTTGTAGCAGGTCTAAATTCCAGCATTTTCTGAAGGCTTTTATTAGTTAGTTCTATTTATTTGTGTCATAAAGCTTCCTTCCTTTGATCTTTTTTAGTATGGAGAAACATGCTTCTTGATAATGGATTGGGACTTCTAAATTATCAAAATTTAGGGTACCACCATAGGGCACTATACATTTTCTTAGCCTTACCATTGAAATAATCCAATTTGAATGGCTCTGGTGTATTTGGGCCCACTACAATCAAATCCCCTATTTTGTTAAAATACCCTTTCAGAGCCTCATTCCTATAATATTCCCTTCGGGTCTGGTATACTTCCTTAAAGTAATTGAAATCAATATCATCCATTTTTACTGATGAGTCACTTAATTTGTAAATTCTTTTCATCTCATCTACCGTGACAGTCAACAACATGTTTCCCTGTGTATCCCTTACAACCTTGGATACTCTGTCATAAGTGTTGGCTATCAGGGTGAACAAATCTATATCCATGAACACTCTGATTACTATCAATTTTCCCATGTCTAAGTCCCATATGTTACAATTTGGGGAAGAGTGTTTCTTTGGCTGTAAGCAGTTCTAAACAAACTTAGACCATTTATACTAGTTTTGACATCTTTGGCCCACCTACGTGTGTCATATAAACCCTCTCCTTCTTTGAAGCGGGGATGTGTTGGAACTATTATCTTAACCTATGTTGCATCACCCATGGATCCTTTTAATTTTTGCAGAAGGTCCTCTCTAATGTTTCTTTTTTGATAATATACCTCTCCAGAGAGTTCAATCCTAGGGGCCATTTTTGAATCTAGGGCTTTTTACTGAGACAATATTCAGATTTAAACAAGAATTCTGAAAGATTTTCAAATTTCAAATCTTACTGGAAGCCTAAATTTTAATATATAGGAGAAGACTTACCCATTCTACAATTCTATTGCAAGGAGCTGAATATCATTGTAGTTTTGTTCTTCACTTGAATGATTATGGTAAATTATGGTGACTTCAAGTTTAAGTAATGAATTATATTGCTTCAATCAAATCAGTCTTTCACATTGAATTGAACTGAAGTGGCCACACATTCTGCAATCAATTTTCCTTCCTCAGACTTATGGATTAATGGCTCAATGGTCCAATTACTTTTAAGAACTTTGAATCTGGATTGTAGATCTCCAACATCACCTTCTTCATCTGAAAATTATCATCTTTTCCTGGAAACAATTGTTCACCTAGGACATGTGTCAGCATGACTTAATCACTTACATGATAGATGTTGTGCTTCATTTCCTTAATTGATTAAGTCCACTATTAGATTCATCTTAGCCTCTTTGTAAGTTATCTCACCTTGAGTTTATTGACTGTGGCTACAACGTCATCACTTGGGACACATGTCAATACGGCTTAATGGCTTAATCACTAGATCTTGATTACTTTTCCTTTAAGCCATTAAGTGGACCGTCCAATTTTTTCACACTTGCAACCTTATTAACATGATAACCATGCTATACAAGACCCACCTTTTATGCCATGCATCATCATGGCTTAATCACTTATCCATTAGATCTTGAGCAGTTTACCTTCAAGCGATTAAGCTGACCGTTGATTTTTTATAAACATGGTACTCCTTTAATCCTTCTTTATGACCTTAGATAGACCCACTAGGATACATGGCATCACGGCTTAATCCCTTAAGCGATAAATTTTGATCGGTTTATCTTCAAGTGATTAAGTGCGCCGTTAGATCTTCAACAAATTCTCCATGTTTTAACGTATGGTCAGCTTCACCTTTAGTGGAATACACATCATCAAATGGACATGTGTCATAACCGCTTAATGGCTTAGGTGTTAGATCTTGCACATATTCAATATAAGCCATTAAGTCACCCATCAGATCAGAATCAAATTGTCTGTACTTTAATCATCGCCAGCTCGGGATACCCGGGTCCACCAACTGCCACATGTAACCACCACTTAATCGCTTAACCATTAGATCTTGTGCATCTCACCTTTAAGCGATTATCTTAACCATTGATTCTTTCTATGCTTTAATCTCCTTTATATTGCCCATGATAGGACCCATATATTTCTCTTTGACACACGACGACACCGCTTATTCGCTTACACAATAGATGTCATGCATCTTGGGAACAAGCTATTAAGTCTACCATACGATGAAACAAGATATGCCCACTGATTAACTAAGAACCTTTATCATGATCAGACCCACCAAAGACACATGGAATCACAAATTAATCACTTAAGCAATAGATTTTGATCATTTTGGGATCAAGTCATTGAGCAGGTCGTCAAATTAAAACAAACTTGCTCGAGAGATAATTATTTTAATTAAAACATCAGTGGACCTTAGACTTAGGGAAAAAAATGTTGGACCACGACGTTAGGATTGAAAAATTAATGAACAAGAAAAACTTAAAAGGAACCCATTCAAGACATGACTTAAGTGATAAAAGTAACATGAAATTAGAAGATATTTTGACGCTTAGGTTTTTTATGACCAAATTTATACTAGGAGACAAGAAACAAGGGTTTTCAATGCTTTAGCTAGGTTAGGGACTTAGAAACAATGCTTGCAAAGGCACAGGATCAATTCTAACAATAATTTTTTAACCCTTCGAACAAAGGCAAGACAAGAAACTTAAAATTTTAGAGGGATGACTCATGAACAAAAAATATTAACAACATATACCATGTCTAGTTTGTCTAAAAGTTTGAATCCTTCAGGCTGCTCTATGTAGACTTCTTCCTTCAAGTCACCATTTAGGAAAGATGACTTGACATCCATCTAATATACTTTGAAGTTGTTGAATGTTGCATAGGCTAAAAATAACTTTATAGCTTCCAGTCTGCTCACAGGGTCAAATGTATCAGAATAGTCAATTCCTTCTCTTTGCGCATATCCTTTACATACCAATCTTGCTTTATTTCTTATCACTGTCCCATCTTCATTCATTTTGTTTTTGAATATCCACTTAGTTCCAATCAAGTTCTTGTCACAAGGTCTAGGGACCAATTCCCATGTGTCATTCTTCATTATTTGATCTAATTTTTCTTGCATTGCACTTTTCCAATCTGAATCATTGCACACATCTTCAACATGTAGGGGTTCAATCTGTGAAAGAAAGCATACCTCTTCATAAATAGTTGAACCTTTTTCTCTGGATCTTTTCAAAACTTTACTGCTCTGATCTCCAATGATATCTTCTTTAGAGTGGTATTTAGATGTGTATTTTTAGATTTTAGGTGTGACACTATCATCTATAATATGTGATTCTTATTGACTTGGTTAAGGGTTATTACATGATACATCAATATAGTCAAACATTTCTTCAATAATTGTATCTTTATTTATAGGTCTAGGTTCATTTTCAATCATAGGTGCATATTCATAATATCTCTCTTGAATCATGAACTTCTCATCAATCTTCACATGTGCACTCTCAATTATTTTCTTCAACCTTAAATTGAAACATTTGTAAGCTTTTCTCTTAGTAGAGTAACCAAGAAAAATACCTTCATTGATTCTAGCATCAAATTTTCCAACACCATCATCTCTCTTGATGTAGCACTTTCTTCCAAAGATTCTAAAGTACTTTACTATAGGTACATTGCCAAACCAAAGTTCATAAGGTGTTTTGTCTGCGCCTATTCTTAGTTGGATTTTGTTGATAGTATAAGCTATTGTATTGACTGCATCTCTCCAATAGGTGTGTGAAACTTTTCCTTAAATCATGATAGTGCACATTGTGTCAAGTATTATCCTCTTCCTCCTTTCTGCAATTCTATTTTTTTGAGAGGTTTTGGGTGCACATAGTTGTATTTTGATCCCATGTTCTTCGCAGTACTCAAGAAAATTATCAAAGGTGAATTCTCCTCCTCTATCAGATCTCAGACAATTTATCTTTAGTCCAGATTCATTTTCAACTTTAGCTTTGAATATTTTGAACTTATCAAAAGCTTCATATTTGTCTTTTAAGAACGCAACCCACATCATCCAGGAAAAATCATCAACAAACAATATAAAATACCTTTCACCATAGTATGATCATGTTTGAGTAGGTCCACATAAGTTTGTATGTATTAGATCTAATTTGTTCTTAGCAGAATTCTATTTGCTTCTGATTGAGGTCCTCACATTCTTTCCCATCACACATTCCCTGCACATAGTATCAACTGGTCTTGCAATACTAGGAAGGTCTCTTACTGCATTTACATTACTTATCTTCACTATATTGTCAAAATTGATATGACAAACTCTTTTGTGCCAAAGCCAACTGTCATCCACTTTTTCAACAAAATAACTTACTTCAGAGTTAAGCTGAAAAAAATTACCTTTGGTCTTTGAGCTTGATGCAATCTGTAACACCCCAAAATTGGCATCTTGCAACCCTAACCAATTTTGTTGCATTTGTCATTCTTCTGGATCATCAAAGTCCTATTGTACTAGGCAATTATGAGTTCTAGCTGACTCTACTTGACCTAAGTGTCAAATGCAGAAAATCCTAAATCTACATTAATCCTACATTATATTTAATTCCTAAATATCAATCAATTAGCTAAACAAACACTATGATTGAATTAATTTAATTATAAAGTCCTAGCACTTTAATTAAATTAAATTCACCCCTTTTAGCTAAAACACATAAAAGGAATTAAATAATATTTAATTATTAAATAAATATCATCATTTCAATAATTAAATTTAATTATTCAAATAATTGAGAAAAACACATTTATGAGGACATATTCTATTTACTTAATTAAATATTCTCTCAAAAATCTTATCTCCTGTTTAGAAATGGAAAATTTGAATTAACTGTGCTTTAAAGAGAAAGAAAATAGTTAAAAGATAAATAAAATAGTTAAAAACAAAGAGAAAACAGTTCATTATTTTCTATTAAAGAAAACTTGCTAATCTGAACTAGCTTTTTTATATGTTTTAATTCAAAAGGAAACTTTCTATTCTGAGTAGACTCTCAGTCTATAAAAGAACTCTCATTTCTCATTCAAGAATATGCGTTGTTAGAATAACAAATTGCTGCTGCATTTTATAGTTCATAATCTCATTTACATTAAGGTCTCATTTTGCAATAGATTAGTTTTATTTTCTTAGATTAATCTCATTCAAATCATGTCATAGTTTAATCTCATTTAAATTAATCTGTCATCTTTCATTCTTAGATTAATCTTGCATTGCATTCATGGAGAAAAATCCTTCATTCTTTGATTGGTCTAGGTTGTGAGACTCTCATTCTGAGAGCCAATCAAAACCCTGTCTGGATAGGAGGCAACAGGTCGAATCATATAGACATGCAGGATGAATAAATCATATTCACTTCTATATGTGGCTGATGAAGTGTATGGTTGAATAAGGACTATACCCTTGCATGTTAACTCAACACTGTCAAACCTATAACGTCCTCCACTAGCAAAGATAGTGTCAAAATGACTGAGGCCGATATCAAGTATCTCAGTCATAAATCAAAAGAAGAAAAAATAGGCACTCTGATGGTGAAAACCACATTGTGGCAGTGTCAGAGCCTAAATAAGTCAAAATAAAGGACGTATCCAAGGGTGAAAACCTCTTTGAGGCACCTGAGGATAAGATACTTGATATTCTTATGATTCATTTCTAGGAATGATCATCTGTTCTTATTGAGCCAACTCAACCAGTCAACTTGGGTAAAAAAGCTGAACCTCAAATCATTCATTTGGCACAATCATTATCTGAGGTAGAAAGAGAGGAATTTGTTACATTCTTCCGGAGAAAAAAGATAAACTTTGCATGAAAATATTCAGACATGCCAGGATTAGACCCTAATCTAATCATGCATCATTTGTCCATTGCACCGGGCATCAAGCCTGTCAAACAAAAGATTTAGAAAATGCATCCACATGTGGCTCTACTTGTCAAAGATGAATTGGAGAAACTTCTTAAAGCAGTATTTATCAGAGAAATTGATTATGCAGAATGGATTTGTAACATTGTTCCAGTATCAAAACATGACAAATCTATCCGAGTCTGCATAGACTTTAGAGACTTGAATAAGGCATGTCCTAAGGACAACTTTCCATTTCCTAATATTGATATGATTATAGATATGACAGTAGGATATGAAATTTACTCACTAATGGATGGTTTCTCCGGTTACAACTAGATAAATATCAAGCTGGAAGACCAAGAGAAAACTTCTTTCACATGTGCATGGGGCACTTTCTGTTGGAATGTCATGCCTTTTGGACTCAAGAATGCTGGTGGTATATATCATAGGGTTGTCACCACTACATTTCATGACATGATGCATAAAACAATGGAAAGTTATCTTGATGACACTCTAGCTAAGAGCATGCAATGAAAGATGCACCTTGCGGATCTAGGTCCTATATTGGATCACATGGAATAGTTCAGTGTGAGGCTCAATTCTAAGAAATATGCATTCGGCATAACATCTGGAAAATTGCTTGGCTACATCATCTCTGCAAAAGGTATAGAAGTGGATCCTAAGAAAGTCCAAGCTATTATGGAAATGTCACCACCATGGAATATCAAACAAATGAGAGGACTTCAAGGCCGATTATATTCCATCTGGCGCTTCATCTCACAACTGGTAGACAAGTCACAACCATTCACCAAGACTTTACACAAGGATGTGGCTTACCATTAGAACAAAGAATGTGATGAGGGGTTCACACAAGTTGTACAATATCTTGCGAACTTGTCAATATTGATGCCTCCTATTCATGGGAAGCCGCTCATATTTTACATCTTTGCTACATATACATCACTGGGTGTCCTATTAGCCCAAGAAGATCAGAACAATAAAGAAAGGGATATCTACTACATCAGTAGGAGTCTAGTCTCATATGGAACGAACTATTCTATTATAGAGAAGGCTTGCCTCACAGTGGTATTTTCTTCACAAAAATTGTGACACTACATGTTGGCTCATACTACATGCCTTATTGCTAAGATTGACCCTCTAAAATACTTTCTCAGTGAAGCTACCCTCACAAGTAGACTAGCCAAGTGGTTCATGCTTCTCAGTGAATTTGATATTGAGTATGTAGAAAGAAAAGCCATCAAGGGGAAAACAATTGTAGATCAGTTGGCGGAAGCACCTCTAGTGGATCATCAACCATTGAACATCAAATTTCAAGATGAGTCCATATTACTTCTCACACACCGATCCTAGACTATGTTATTTGATGGTTCATTTACCCAACAAGGGTTGGGTGCTAGAATATTGTTCATCACATGTCAAAGGTACTCTTTACCAAAAGAATACAAGATGTTGTTTCCTTGTACCAAAAATATTTCCGAGTACGAAGCCTTGATCAATGGTATGAAGATTTCCCTTGAGCGGCAAGTGGATGAGCTCAATGTACTTGGAGATTCACAATTAGTCCTCAATCAAGTAAATGATATCTATCAGAAAAAAGATGACAAGTTGGTGCCTTATAAATGGTTGGTTGATGATCTCAGAAAATATTTTTTTCATGTCACATTTTAAGAAGTTACAAGGGAAAACAATAAATCAGCCGATGCCATGGCTACTCTTGTTTCCATGCTACAGATGCCAAAAAATGACTTCCAACATGAGCTCCTAGTGGAGACGTTACACTACCTAGCCTATGATTCCCTTGAGTCCTGGATGATCTATTCTATCATTGGACATGACTCATCCCGCTACCATCATATTTATTCCTACCTTCATGACCATATTGTTCTGGACACTTACACCCAAAATGAGAAACGTCACTTAATCTGTAGTGCTTCATAGTTTGTCATCATAGCTAACAACTTGTATAAGCAAGGTCTAGATGGTACCCTTCTTAAGTGTTTAGAACTAGATGATCCCAAACATGCGTTAGTAGAGGTGCATGAAGGTATTTATGGGTCTCACTCTAATGGCATGACACTGCCCAGTAAACTTATTAGAGCTGGTTACTATTGGCCAAATATGGAAAAAGAAGCCACATTGTTTGCTAAGTCTTTCAAACAGTGTTAACTACATGGAAATTTGATTCATGCTCTAGACAAGGAGCTTATTCCCTTCATTACTTTCTGGCCATTTCAATAATGGGCCTTTGATTTGGTGGGTCAAATTTATCCCTCATCCTCAAATGGACATAAGTTCATCATCATAGCTATAGATTATTTTACCAAGTGGGTGGAGGCAGTCCCTCTCACCGTGGCCAATTGCAAATCTGTAGCAATGTTCATTCTCAACTACATCATCTGCAGGTATGATGTACCCTCAACAATAATCACTGATAATGGGGGGCAGTTCAAAATCAAGGAATTAGTGGAGCTATGCTCTAATTTTAAAATCACTTAGCACTAGTCTTCCATCTATTATCCTCAGGGTAATGGACATGCAAAAGCATCAAAAAAGATAATCCTTAAAATTTGGCATCACATAGTTCAAAAATCTAGATGAGATTGGCATCTACAGATCAATCCAACTCTCTGGGCACACAAGACAAGCATAAGAACACCAACAAGGGTGACACCCTATGCTTTATTTTACGGAGAAGATGTTGTGTTACCACTTAAGGTTGAGATTCCCTCTCTATGAGTCTCTCTAAAGGGCCTCATTACTGATGATGATAATAGAATATCTTGGCTACAAGAGCTAGAACTACCTGATGAACGTCAGAAAGTGGCATTCGATCACCTTAGAGCATACCAGAAAAGGATGTCCAAGAGTTATAACAAGAAGGTTCAACCTAGGGACTTCCAAGTGGCTGACCTCATTCTGAGGGAGAACCCTAAGAATCAACAATATCAGGTCGAGAAGGGAAAATTTGAACCAAATTGGCTTGGTCCGTATGTTGTCACTATAGTATTTGGGTCTGGCACCTATCAAATTTCTACTACTAAAGGGGAGCAACTCAGGGAGCCAATCAATGCTCTTCATTTGAAATATTTCTACAACTGAGACATCTTCAGTATGCTCATGTATATAGTAAAGTCCTGAAAAATTTCTAAAAATTGGAAAAGCCCTGAAAAAATGATCATCTTAGTGAAAACCTAGCAATAGGTGCTTTGATGTCTCTCTAAAAAAAAATAAAAAATTGAAAAAATACAAAAAAAAAGAGAAAAAAAGAAAAAAAGTGCCATTGATGAAAACCTAGCAAACAAGCGTCATGGTAGAAAAAAAGAATTTATGCCAAGAAGGTGAAAACCTGGTGAACAGGCGCTTCTTGTTCCACATAACTATATCTATCGCAGCACCACTTGGCTTTATACATTTTATTTCCTGCTTTGCTGATTTTACCGCTTTCCTACTTGCATTTTCTTTTCCACATGCTCTCAGTTCCCGTCAAGACACCAGCTTACATGGATTGAAACTGGTCATACTCTCAGGGAAACCCTCCTAGTCTAGGGGGCACTGTCCTATCACCTTTTGGGATCTACTTCACGACAGTCACTAGTGGTTCTCACTACATCTACCTACTATCACTTTTCTTATACTGAGATCTCTTTCCTCAAGAATTACTCTTTGCATCAGTCACAAGTGGTTCTCACTACATCTGCCTGATGATGCCTAGCTATTGCTACAATCTTGCAACTTAAGAATCTTTCTCGCGTCAGTCACTTATGGTTTTCACTATGTCTACCTACTGTCATCATACTAAGGATACTTCTCACACATATGTCTGTATATCGACATCAATCTATTGGAATTGGAGTTGTACTCAACACTCTATCTATTGATACTTAGTTTTGACGATCCTTTTCTTTAGTTTGTACATAGATTTCGGTCACTTTCATGACACTTTGGTTCCTTTGTGAACCTTACTAACTTGACTCTTATTCAGCACCATACGCTTGGGGGAAACCAAATCTAGCTTTTCCTCACAATGTAAGTCAATCTAGTCACCACTACTAGGGGCATGGGTCCCTTAATCTGATCGCATGTTTAGTTTACACTCGAGTCAGTAATCTTTTCATTTCTGAAGGACAGCTATCTACTGACACAAACTGGTGTTTCTCAACACCCCAATTAAAGCAGTGTTTCTCAACACTATCTTTTGACACATCTGTATTTTTCAACACACATTGGATATCACAATGTAAACATCTGTCGATAACAATCAAACATAATGCACTCACAAGCACAACGATATTTTTCAACACCCTTATACACATACATATTCAAAAAATTTAAAACTGGCTGAGCTATGATTGAATCTTTGTTTGTATGTTTTTTGTTCTCATGGATTTCATTGACATTTTATTTGTCTACTACTTGTTGGTGTAGTCCTGATGATCTGAAAATGTCAAATAAACAGGGTGTATGTAATAAGAGCTCCTACATTAAAGTGGAAAAGCATCACATCCCTCGATCTTGTTTATTTGTATGCCATGGTTAGGTCAGTACTATCTCCTTGACTATTATTGCTCTGCTTGTTTACACATGATCCCACTCATGGTTATCTTGGCTTTGAATGTCTCGATACTGGTATAATCTTGCAACATCAACTGTAAACAATGTTCAGCTCATCTTGGCTTTTGTTCCCTGGTGCTTACATTCATTTCCCATATCTTATCCGGTGAAATTCATATTCATATTCTTATGGTTGCAGTGGCACCAATAAGGATTGTATAAACTTTGATGTTCTAAAAATGCTCAATGATGATAATTATACGATGGGTCTCACAACCATGTCCTAGGGATTGCATCTAGCATAGGATTGCATTTTCATTCTAGACTTGCATTGTGGCAGCAATTTGATGTTCACTTCATTGTGTTCTCCTGGATTTGTACATTGAGGAGTTCTTCTTTAGACTCCTAGTTTCATCATGGCTACACAAGTGTTTGATCCTCGCTCTCGATTCTTCACATGTTCTCTTGGTTAGCATCTGTCACACATCTGGACACCCTGCATGATATTTTAGTACCATATACATTACATTCAAAAATGCATTATCATATACACATTGCATTATCAATATCTCTATCCACAAAGATCACCTACATACATAAAAATCTGCAACAACATATACATGTGCATTTCATACATCTACATATATTTAAAACATGTCCATTCATTT
>MU223732.1:1683973-1750453 GCA_018584345.1 Thuja plicata | reverse complement strand
TTTGTAACCTTTAATAGGGTTGGCTCCTAACAGGGCTCACTTCAGAAGAGTGAAAATTTGGGGTACTGGTCCCAGTGGTTTTTCCCTTAACAGGGTTTCCACATTAAAATCCTTGTGTTATGTGTGTGTGGTTTATTACTTTAGTGTTTTACATTTCACATAAGCATTTATGGATTGATTGGTATACTCTGCATATTTACTGAGTATCGATAAATACAGTTCACTGCTTATCGATTATCAAGGAGAATTAGGAAAAACAAGGTAAACCGACAGACAGTTATTTGTTTCAAGTATTTCAAATGCATGCACCTTGTAGGGACTGAATAATTGGAGAAGTATTGATTGGTGGATTAAATTGGATAAATTTTTGAGGCCACTGATTCACCCCCCCTCTCAGTTATTACTAACAAGAAGGCTAAGCAGAGAAGCAGAGAGATTTCTTGATGAATCCTCAAGCAGATCTATAGTTTGAGATGAGAATGGAGGTCACTTAGTGAATTATCATAAGAGTTGAATTGGATCTGGATTGCAAAGTAAGCTGTATAAATCAGATCAAATCTATTGATTAATTTATAACCATTGTATCAGTTGAAATCCTTTAATTGGGTTGACCTAACAGTCATTGTATAAATCCTTTGAGAAAGGTGATATTCAGATTGGAATGTTCTAAGTCCTCTAACAAGGCCACTCCTAACAAGGTGTTTAAATCCTTTAACCAGGTCACATTTAGCAAGGTGTTTTTTTAACCTTCAACAGGGTTGGCTCTTAATAGGGCACCACTTTAGAAGAGTGAGAACTGGATAGCATGTTATAGGTATTTTTTCCCAAATTGGGTTTCCACATTAAATACTGGTGTCAACTTGTGTGAATGTGTATATTGTGTTTTACTGTTAAGTTTCTGCAAGCTTATTTCATCTGAATAGTAAATTGCATACTTATATTGTTGACTTATGCTATCACTGCTGAGTAGATATGAGTTGTTTAATTTGGTATAACTTTTTAATGGGCACATCTAGACCTCTGGATAACTAATTCACCCCCCCTCTTAGTTATTCTAAATTCATTCTAACAATTGGTATCAGAGCTTTGGTTTCTTGAAAAAGTTTGAAGGTACTTGGAGAAAAAGATCAAGATGTATAAAAGGGAGGTACCGAAGTTGAATAAGGACAACTTTCCATCATGGCAAAGTTTGATGAAATTTCATTTGGTTGGTGTTGGTTATTCTGCTAAATGTCTTGTTGATCAAGAATATGTAGCCCTTGTAGGAGATCTCAATGTTGCACAGTTAAGAGAAAAGTAAGAACATAATCAAGCAATGTTGGAGATTGCATCATCCCTAAACTATCATGAGTTCGAAGACATAAAAGACTACACAAGCGCAAAGAAAATGTGGGATACTCTTGAAACCATCTATGGAGGTGACACAAATGTGCTAAGAGCCAAATATGGAAGCTTGAGAGGTAAGTTCAATGAAATGAAAATGCAAGGAGAAAATATAGTTTCATATTATGGTAGTATAAAGGAAGTTGTAAATGCTATTAGAGGAGCTAAAGAAACCATTGATGATAACACCATCATGAGCAAGGTACTGAGAACACTTATTTCTGTTTATGCTATTAGAGTATCTACAATTCAAGAATTGAGATGTACTCCTAACAAAAATTTGACTTTGGAAAGCTTGGTAGGCAAACTTACTGCATTTGAGATGTCAAATTTTGATAACTATACTCCACAAGCCATTGAATCTACATTCAAGACCCAGATGGTCCTCAACAAATCAAACAAGTGAAAGAAATGTGTGGATAGTGATAGCGACACTTCTAATGATGATCTAGAAGAACTTGAGGCACTTATGGCAAGAAGACTATCAAGAGGAAAAGGAAAATTCAAAGGTAAACTTCCTATTATTTGTTTTTCATGTAAAAAAGTTGGTCATATTGCTGCAAGATGTCCTAATAAGAATGACAAAGATGAGAGAAAATATGGAAAGTAAAAAGACAAAAAGGATGATCAAGACTTCAGGAAGTACAAGGATTACAAAGACAAAGGTAAGAAGTCCTGCTATATAGCTGAAGAAACTTCTGACAATGATTCTAACAAATTTGATGAAAATGATATAGAAGTTGTGTATGTTGCAATGAAAGATGATTCTGATGATGATGATGATGAGAAAACTGCACTAATTTTTTATATGAGTAAAGGTGATCATTGGATTATTGACAGTGGTTTTTCACATCACATGACCGGTGATTAAGATAAATTTGAAACCTTAGATCAGTGTAAAGGTGGTTATGCTAAATTTGGAAATGATACACCATGTCATGTTAAAGGGAAAGGATCAATTCAATTGATTGAAAAAATCATATGTGATGATGTATATTGGGTTGATGATCTTAAGTATAACCTATTGAGTGTTTCACAGTTGAATACTTTTGGTTACAGAGTTGAATTCCATCAGAGGAAAGAAAAGATCTATGATGTCATTGGAGAATTAGTTGGAGGTGGTGAGAAAACAAAAGGTAACTTGTTCTATCTGGATTTAGATGATGGGACATGCTTGTTTGCATAATATAATGATGTTTGGTTATGGCATAAAAGGTTGTGTCATGTAAAATTTGATAACTTGGTAAGCATAAGAAAATTGAAAAAGGTTAGAGGGTTGCCTAAGTTAAAGAAACTTGAAAATGCAATGTGCAAGCAATGTCAATTAGGAAAGATGACTAAATCTAGTTTGAAAAGAAAAACTCATACTTCTGAGAATATTCTAGAACTGGTTCATACTTACCTTTATGGACCTATTGGTGAGGAAAAGTTACTGTGGAGACAAATATTTTATTTTATTTGTTGATGATTACTCTAGAATGATGACTATTATATTTCTTAAGGAAAAATCTGATGCATTCCAGTTGTTTAAGTGGTACTTGGAAAAAGTTGAAAAGGAGATAGGTAAGAGTCTGAAATGTCTGAGATCTGATAGAGGAGGTGAGTTTTTTTCTAATAAGTTTAACAATTTTTGCAATGACAGAGGGATAAAAAGATAGATGTCCGCACCTAGGACTCCACCACAGAATGGTATAGCTGAAAGAAGGAATAGATCTATCATGGATTGTGCTAGAACAAAAATGATGGAGAAAAATATTGTAATGAAATATTGGAGAGAAGCTGTAAGTACAGCAATTTATACCCTGAACAGAGTACAAGTTAAGAAAGGTACAAATACTACACCTTATGAGCTATGGTATGGATATGCACCTAGTGTAAGCTACTTTAAAGTTTTTGGATGTAGATGTTTCATACTAAATGATAACACAAATGGAAAACTTGATTCTAAAGGTGAGGAAGGCATATTTCTTGGATATTCAACTAAGAGTAAGGCATATAAGTGTTTGAATTCTAACACTAACAAAATTGTGGAAAGTGAAAATGTCAGAATTGATGAATATGCAGAAAGAAATGAAGAAGAAAGCATGACTGAGCCTGAGAGTTACAAATCATTCACCTATCCTAATGAGGTAGATTCTAACGAATTACTTGTGACTAAAACTGAAGTTGCCGAGCAATAGTTTGCACCTGCCAAGTCACAGAACAAAATTGTTGGGCAATAGGAGGTGACTGCTGAGCTATCTGATGGAGATGTCGAGTCACATTTTCAACCTGAATTAAACATGAATGATCAATCTGAAGCACAAAAGGAACCTACTTTGGAAAAATATGTAAGAAGGCACCATAAACCTGATCAAATCATAGGAGCAAAAAATTCTACAGTCATGACAAGAGGCAAATTGAGAGAAGACATGTGCTTATTATGTGATTTTGAGCCTAAAACAATAAAAGATTCTTTAGACAATGAATACTGGATTCAAGCCATGAATGAAGAGATTGAATAGATTGAAAAGAAGAATACTTGGACACTTGTAGCTAGGCTGAATAAAAAAATGTAATTGGTACTAAGTGGGTATTTAGAAACAAGCTGAATGAACATGGATAGGTAATAGGAAACAAAGCTAGACTATTATGCAAGGGTTATGCACAAGAGGAAGGAATTGATTATGGAGAAACATTCACCCTAGTTACAATATTGGAAGGTGTCAGAACCTTACTTGCATATGCAGCCTACAAAGGATTTAAATTCTAACAAATGGATGTGAAAACAATATTTCTAAATGGAATATTAGAAGAAGAAGTCTACATTGAACAAGCTGATGGATTTATAGAGCCAAGAAAAAGGAATATGGTTTGCAAGCTATACAAAGCACTATATGGACTGAAGCAAGCACCCAGAGCATGGTATGAAAGATTGCACAACTATCTGATGAAGATTGGATTTGCAAGAACAAATGAAAACAATCATCTGTATTTGGAGATAGAGCAAAGTAAAGGTACTTTATCAGCTGAAATTTTTGTTGATGACATTATCTTTTGTGGACAAGATATGTTATGCCAAGCATTTGCAAAGGAGATGCAAACTAAATTTGAGATGTCTATGTTTGGTGAGATAAAAAATTGTGATGGTTTACAAATATATCAGATGAAGAATGGTATCTATATTACTCAATCAAAATATTTCAAGGAGACACTAAAGACTTTTGGAATGGAAGATTCAAAACTAGTGAGTACACCCATGGCTACTAGACATAAGTTAACTAAAAATGATGAGACAAAAGAAGTAAATCAAACACTATACAGATCAATGATTGGAAAGCAGCAATATGTTGTACATAATAGACCTTATATTGCATTAGTTATTGGTATTGTTGCTAGATTTTCTGCCAATCTCAAAGAAACTCATATGATGGCAGTAAAAAGGATTCTAAGATACTTGAAAGGAACAAATGACTATGGTCTGTATTACAAAAGAAATGAAAAATTTGAACTCAGATTTTATACTCATTCTGACTGTGCTGGAAATGTAGATGACATAAAAAGCACCATAGGAGGAGCATTTATTTTGGGAAAAAGATTAGTTTCATAGAAAAGCAAGAAATAGAACTACACCTCACAATCTACAGCTGAAGCTGAGTATGTGGCAGCAATAGTTAATTGCTTTAATATTGTGTGGTTGAAGATACTACTGACAGGTATGAAAGAAGAAATCACAAAACCAGTTATCATATATTTTGATAACACGAGTGCCATTAATATTTTGAAGAGCCCTGTAATACACTCTAAGACAAAGAATATAGCTATCAAGTATCATTACTTGAGGGAACTAGTTCAGAAGAAGGAAGTGAGATTGGAATATGCGAACACTAAGGAACAGTTAGCAGACATATTTACAAAGGCACTACCCAAGGATGCTCATGAGTATCTACGAGGTAAATTGGGGGTGATTCTCCTGACTAAAGCTAATTAATTCAGAATGATACTGTTGCATCAAATATTATTTACAGAATATTTTTCACATTGATGCACATGCAGTCACACTTTAGGATGCTACCTAATGTTGTGACAAATGGACTAGGACAGAAAAAGAAAATAATTCATAAGCAAGATGATAGGAACAACATGATATAGAGTTTAGAATAGAAGAATCTGCATTATGAAGATGTCAACGTCTTTAGCATTGTTGTCAAAGAGGGACAAGTTTACTGAAAGAGGAAGAATTATACTGAGAAAGATACAAAGAGAGTTAAAAAGAGATTGATGAATAGAAACAGAAAGATATCAGTGTGATTACAGATAGAGAAGGAGTAATGTTTTACAAATGAGAATCAGAATGAAGCTAAAGACATTAATGAAAATTTGTTCATACAAGGAACATAGGAAATTTTTGGATTGTATGGTAACTATGTTTGTAATATTAATGTTTTATTATTTTGTGTTGCCATCAATGCTAAAGAGGGAGATTGTTAGAAATATTGTTTGGAAAGATACAATAGAAACAATTATTGTTTTTTCATTGATGTCAAACCTTAACTAGTGAGGCTATTGCTATCTGTTTGAGTACCATATCTATTGATTGATGGAGGAGATTTCACAAGAAGACCAAGAAGAATGGTTGAGTTATGAGGAATTACAAAGGGTACTTTATTAGTTGGCACATTGGCAAAGTGATATGTTGTTTATCTTTCACTGACAGTTTACTAAGAACAGTTAATGCCAAGAAAATGTTGTGTTGGCTAAGAACCAGTGTGTGCCAAGCATATTTTATTGTATGTGTCGAGCGTCATTAAATTGCCAAGCAATTTTTGTGTCAGCCAAGCAGCAGTATTTTGATGATTGATAAGATTTAAGATCTCTGGCCGACATAGTTGATTTTATTGGGATATGTAAAGTTAATTAAGGATAAGCACATTTAATCTACACTATGTAAATGCATAGGTAACCGTAATTAATGCATGGATCAAAGATTTAATTGGTGATTGTATTGGAGAAATAAATTAAATGTAATGATGAAAATATCCATTGGATCTAGCCTAACCTAAGATCTACAATCTTGATTAAGTGGAAAAAGATGTATCTGACCTAGATGGAGAGGTATCTAATAACCTCAAGGGGTTATTCATAGAAGTAGAGAGAAGATAGTTGTGTATGTAGAGTATGCAAGAGGATTGCATGGTTAATTGACTTATTGGCAAGATCTAAGCAAAGAAGGCTGAGCAGAGAAGCAGAGAGAGAATGCTTGATGAATTCTCAAGAAGATCTGGAGTTTGAGATGAGAATGGAGGCCACTCAGTGAATTAGCATAAGAGCTGAATTGGATCTGGATTGCAAAGTAAGTTGTATAAATCAGATCAAACCTGTTGATTACTTTCTAACCATTGTATCAGGTTAAATCCTTTAACCAGGTTGACCTAACATTCATTGTATAAATCCTTTGAGCAAGGTGACATTCAGATTGGAATGTTCTAAGTCCTCTAATAAGGCCACTCTTGACAAGGTGTTTAAATTCTTTAACCTGGTCACATTTAGCAATGTGTTTTGTAAACTTTAACAGGGTTGGCTCTTAACAGGGAATCACTTCAGAAGAGTGATAAATTGATAGCTTGTTATTGGTGGTTTTTCCCAAATTGGGTTTCTACGTTAAATACTGGTGTCAACTTGTGTGATTGTGTATATTATGTTTTACTGTTAGGTTCCTACAAGCTTATTTCATTTGAACAGTAAACTGCATACTTATATTGTTGACTTATGTTATCACTGTCGAGCGGATTTGAGTTGTTTAATTTGGTATAAATTTTTAATGGGCACATCTAGACCTGTGGATAACTGATTCACCCCCCTCTCAGTTATTCTAAATTCATTCTAACATGATCCTCATTCTAGGGACAGTCTTTTGAAAGATATCAATCAATTAGGTATCTAAGCAATCTAACTTAGACACCTAAGGATTAAGCTTTATTCTGGAGATGATTCTCAAACTCTTAATCTATTAGGTATCAGGGAAATCTAACCTGAATCCCTAAGGATCAAGCTTCATTTTTAAGATGACCCTTGAAAACTCTACTTGACCGGCATCTTGGCAATCTAACCTAGACGTCAGAGAGTTAAGCTCTATCCTAGATATGGCTCTGAAATCTTCATCAATCGATCTTTACATCATTAATTTTTTAAAAAGATTCTTCTATGCTTCAGACATCAGACTATTCTTTGAATCAATGTGTCGCTCGCACATCAATTCAAAGAGGGGAAAAATGTAACACCCCAAAATTTGCATCTTGCAACCCTAACCAATTTTGTTGCATTTGTCATTCTTCTGGATCATCAAAGTTCTATTGTACTAGGCAATTCTGAGTTTTGACTGAATCTACTTGACATAAGTGTCAAATGCAGAAAATCCTAAATCTGCATTAATCATGCATTATATTTAATTCCTAAATATCAATCAATTAGCTAAACAAACCCTATGATTGAGTTAAGTTAATTATAAAGTCCTAGCACTTTAATTAAATTAAATTCACCCCTTTTAGCTAAAACACATAAAAAGGAATTAAATAATATTTAATTATTAAATAAATATTCTCATTTCAATAATTGAATTTAATTATTCAAATAATTGAGAAAAACATATTTATGAGGTCATGTTCTATTTATTTAATTAAATATTCTCTCAAAAATATTCTCTCTTGTTCAGAAATGGAAACTTTGAATTAACTATGCTTTAAAGAGAAAGAAAATAGTTAAAAGATAAATGCAATAGTTAAAAACAAAGAGAAAGAAGTTCATTATTTTATTTTCATGAAAACTTGCTAATTTTTGACGAGGTTTTGTTGACCGGGTCCACCAACAGTCATAAGTTGTCACCGGCTACCGGGGTACTGGCCAACTCCACCTGCAAAGGTTATCTGGGGAAGTGAGACTCCCCAGCCTCCAAGCACCTGGGTGTCAGGTCACGACGGTGCAGGGCTCAGTTGGGAGAAGTGACTATTTTCAAGGGGGATAGCCGGTTTCTTCAACTCATTCTCTCTGGGGATTCAGGAAGGTGAGGTTTCTCAAAGCATTCTACACTTAGCAAATAAACTGAAAAGATCCTACAAGGTTAGAAATGTCTCATCTACTTATAGTTATGTTTAAACATTCCATACATCAGTAATGCTCTGATATACTATACTAAATACCAAAGAAATACACAACCATCAGTCCATATTTGATCAGTAGCAAGGGAAAGGAGGTCATTAATCTACTTACAATATCAGAGCAGAAGACATGAAGAACATAAAACATAAAATACCATTAACTCAAAAGATCGAATGCCAACAAAATCATTGCAAGGACTCTCCCTTCTTCATTAATATTTCTTCCAGCTAGCACTGGTGCGTGATACAATGGTGGCTCCAGGGGAGCGTCTAACTATTGAAAGCTTAAACAAATGGAGCATTGAGCTCTGCAACTGAAATGAAAATACCGCTTTTCTATTACTGTGGATAGAAAAATAATTAATTTTGTTGACCCTTGGAAAAGGGCCAAACTTACTATCTATACACATTTTCATCTAACCCTAACCCTAACCCTATTTTACATTACACTACAATAAAATATAATATCTAGGGGCCGGTACTACCTGTGCCACCCTACAAAAGACCTCAAGATGGAATAGGCCTGACATGTCAGAAGAATAAGACAAGAAGGTAGAGTGGAAGAATCGGCCTTGAGAAGAGATCTGGGAAAGAGATGGAAGAAATCTGATCCCCGAGGATCGAGGCTACATGCCTCATAAATGGGAAATGTGACACACTATCTCCAATCTGCCAGGTGTACATCCAAAGTGGCACCTCGAGAAGACCATCTATCAAAAAACCAACTGTTGATCCGACATTCCTTGATGTAGCCAAATACCCTCTGACAGTCTTTATTAACCGCTTCTGAAAGTGACCGGTCAGCCTCGGGGACCGGGACACAAATCACTTGAAAGAATACAAAATTTAGGATCTGGGGATCTGGGATCTGGGAACTTACGTTCTGAAAGAATAAAGAATACAGAATGCTTGGGTTTTCTTCAGCCTCTGGAGAAACTTTATTGGTGCTTGTTGTCATTGAAGGTTTGGAGATGGTAGGAGATTCCATCCTCATCAATTTCTCTGAGGCTGGACCACCAGTACTTAGCCGCCTCAATTTGTTCCCCTAGTTCCAGAAAATTATTCTTGAACTCATTGGCCATTTTTGCGACGTCATGGCCACTAAGGACCATGTGAGTTAGCCCTGTCATTTGAGTCTCAGCCAGTCCCTCCGGGGATTGATATTTGGACTCCATTAATTCATCAAACTTACCCAAAATATACTCCTCTGGAGTGCATGTATCAGTGTTGAATGGGTCAGCTCCGGAGACCTTTGTAACAAATGCCTTGTACATATTTGAAGAATACTAAACTGTGTTGACTTTATCATGCAAAACCCCTACCAGTTGCTTGAGTACCTCTAATGTGAGGTCAAGTCTGGAGTGCTGGGTCCTCACAAAATCGAATGATTCTTCTCCCAGAATCCTGGACTCAGAGACCATTTCCTCCCCAAGGCTAAGGAGCTCTTCTAGTTCTACCTTCCATGCCTTGTATTTTTCCATGTTACCCTCCCATATGTTAAGGATGGTTTCTACCTGATGCAGAATGTGTCAAGCCACATATAAATCTAGAAGGGTAGATACTAGGAAACACCGGGTGTTTCCTACTTGCAGAGCGACCCACTCATCAACCACTTGGGCTTTCTTCTTCATTGCTCACAGGGAGTCAATGTCACTCTATAGTAATGGCACATTAGATGTGGAGGCCTCCAGAGGAATGGCACTAATAGGCCTAGCCAAATCAGTAAGCAATCCCATAAGGTTCGTTGTCTTTTGCTTTTCTTCCTTGAGCCTTTGGACCTCCTTTTCGTATCGGGCCTCCACGGTGATAGTCGCCTCTTTTAACAGGTTCACTTCACCCTGTTTACCTCTTTTTCCCAGTGATATCTCTGTGATATCATAATCTCTAGCCTCGGCCATTGCCTCATTGGAATCTAGGGGAGGTGTTGCAACAATGGCAACTGTTTCTACTCCCGGCCCGGTTTGAAGAGTATGAACTGTCTGGGATTTCTTGGCCTTTGGTGGGCCCTGGACCTAAGCCATCATTTTGGCTAGGGAGAGGTGAGCTCTACGGCTGGATGGGGCTTTTCTCTTCTTTCTTTCAACTAACCACTAAGGCAGCAGGGGTGGCTTATTTGCCAAATTCTATTCTTTAAGTCCTTCCCTGGTGTCCTTTTGCTATTCCTCCTCAGTGGTGTGAGTCTCACCTGCCATTTTCTCTTTATCTTGGGCTTCATCAGGAACATTTCCCCCAGTGAAATTTTTTTCCTCATCCTTGTCCTCTATATCTTCAGCTTTGTCTGGACCTTCATCAGCTGTCCCGGGGGTTTCCTCCTCTTGTTGTTCTTGCTCTTCAGCCTCTGTCACTGGGATCTCTTCTTCTAATATATCCTTTGGTAACAGAGGAGGTATCAGGCCAAGATTTAGTATTTGTGCCATGGTTATTACCTGCCCAAAGGTCACTTTGGGGAGTGGCACCTGGAACATGGTAGCTGAGGTTACGGTTTCTCTTGTAGGTCTGGTTCCCTCAGCAGATGTTGCTTGTTCACTCTACTTTTGTTGGTCCACCCCCGTATCTTGCATCCCCTGAACCTCAGAAGCAATCTCCTGCTCTACCTCCTCTTCTTCCATCTATTCCTCCTTCTCTTGTGTAGGTCTTTGTTCCTCAGCTTCTTCTTCTACTAGGACTTCAGCCTCTGTTTGCTCGATGTCCCCCTGAAGATTACCAAACTCATTGGTTGCAAAAATATCATCAAACTCATCCTATGGAGGAGGGTTGGCTGGGACATTGGTAGGCTCTAGTTCCTTTTCCAACTTTGGGGAGTCGGAAGAAAGGATCTCAACTTGTGGAGTCTAGGGCATCCCCAACTCTGGCTCCTTCTTGGGCTTTGGGTCAAGCCTCCTCCTTCTCTTGGTAATCAAGGGTGGCCCTGCATCCCTTATTGCTACTTGCTCCACTGGATCCACCCCTGTTTCCTTAACCATTAAGGCTGCTAGTGAAGTAGAGGATGGAGGATGAATTGGCCCAGCCATAAGCACTAGGCTAGCCAACTGTGTGATTAGCTTCTCCTTCATTTTTTGGGAGGCTGCTACTGATTGCCTTATTTTCTCTTTAATAGGGACTTCCTGCATAGTGGGAGTTGTGTCTACCCCCTTTCCTTTATCTACTCTTTGTGAGGAATTCTTGGCCCCCAAAGTTAATTTTGGTACCTGTCGGGCCGCCCGGCGGACACTTTTGGGGCACACCTTCTTGAAGTATAGGTGGCTATGTTCAACTATGTTGCGAGTGAACTCTTCAATTGTGGGCCCTTCCTGTGCATCCTAGTTCACTGGTGGAAGGGCCAATTTATTGATCCCCTTTTCCTTGTACTAGGGATCGACCATGGAGCCGGTATCCAAAAAGTCCTCCGGGAATCTCCAGAGCTTCAATCTCTCCATCATCCCTACGGTCAACCTGACAAAATGTCACCCACAGAGATCCATGTCATCCTAGAAATCCTCCCAGAAATCTTCCATATGATATTGGTGGGGCTCTGATGCCTGAGGAAGCATTGCTGTGATCTTTCCATGCAGATCAAAATGTTTCCACGCTAAGTAAAATTTTGCCAGGCTATAGCTCTTAAGCTCATTATCTGCCTCTTTGGTGGCAGCCAAACTGCATGAGTAATTTCCACAAGTGATCAGGAATGGAATATTTTTTACCTTCTTCAAGGCAAAGAAGGCATGTAGCTCCATCATTTTCCTGCAATATTCTAGGACTATCTTGTCTCCACAATGTTTGGGCAACAAGTAGGGCTTCCCAGAGAAGCCGGTCACCCTTATATAAGTATGCTATTGAAATTGTATCTAATAATGTCTGTAACTCCAGACCAAATTCATCACCTCTGTGGATAGGCGGTATCCTGCATCCCGGGTGGGTGTGAGCAGGTGGTAGTAAATGAAGGCATCGTTTACCCAAAAAAAATTGGGGAAGCTGGCCTCTCATTTTATTTGTGGGAAGTGGTCCCAAGGGGCCTTCTTTCCTGGGTCAATCCTGAGCACTCCCTCTATAAGTAACCTGTTGGTATGGGGCCGTTGTTGTGCTAGGGCCCAGAGGACATAAGAAGTCATATAAAACTTCTTCTTCTTGGCTAGTTGGAGGAACTGGGAGTCCACATGGTTGGAGATTATGGTAGCCCAGTCAAAATATTCCTTACCTGTGCTGATACCTAGAAAAAAGTAGTACATCCACCAAGAGAACTCTAGGGCATGTTGTTGTCTGAAGACCCGGCATAAGGCTATCATCCCCATTTGGATGCTTTCTTTGAATTTGGCCCTGGGGATTTCTAGCTTCATCCTCCTGGGATCCCTCTTCGGGGTCTCTAACCAATGATTATTCATGTATATGCAGGCCGCTTCCTCCAACTGAGTGAATTGGGCCAAGGCATCTGACCAGGTGACCACAGCTAGTTTGTCAAATTGGGAGATCCCAAAGCCCCTCTAGAAGGTATCAGGATCGAGGGACACCAAGGGAGTAGGGTACCCCATTGGCTCTAGGGCTGCGAGCTAACAGCCCAGATAGATGCGTTGTAGTATGCTGAAAGTGTGAGAATAAGCTTTGGTAACTGCACAGAGCACAGGAAACAAGCTGCCTTGAGGATCCCAGAGTTTCCAATTTGAATGGCTAGAGGATCTCTGGCATGTCGCTAAATGTACATAACTTTAACCAAGGCCTACATTTCTAGCCATGTTCTGACGCTGGTGTCGGTGATGAACTGGACTTTGGACTCAATCTTTGAGCCCACAATGACTCCATCCTTTATGTATTTTAGGCTTATAGGCAATTTCTCCAGGGCCTTTTCCATCTTAGATCTAACTTCCACCCTGGTACTTGTCGTGGAGGGTAGTTCCAGACTTCTGGGTGGTGAGGATGCAGAAGCTTCAGACATATTTGCAAATTTTTCTGCTCTGAAAACCTGCAAGGCAAGGTGACTGTCAAAGCCCATTAATAGACATATACTTTGGGGTCCAAAAATCTTACCATCATGGCATTTGCTTCCCCTGAAAAATTTATCTTCGTTCAAAAAAAGCTATGGAAATCATACATATACATATTGTGAACTTAGGAATTTGATTAACCATCTGGGTCTGGGAATTCTATCACACTTAGTAAGAAGGAAATGGGATGGGTGATGACAAGAGACCCATAGCCCAGGGATGTAACCATTGGTAGAAGTGTACAAAAATCAAACCGTCAGACCCACGTGGGCGCCACATGGGTGATTAATAAATGGGAGTTATGGTGATGACGACGGAGCCAACTATCTGAATGCATGAAAAGTGAAGGCCACTTGGATAGATTTGAATGCATGCATGGCTCATAAATGAAGGTTAGGCTGGTTTACAAAGGAGAGAGAAAATTGGCTATTTTAAACTGGCCAAGAGTCAAGTTTCAAACAGGTGGTATTCTGCTCAGAATGAGCTTGTGGACTAAAACCAACAATAAAGGCAACATGGTGAGCTTTCTAGGCTACCCAATAGAATACACACATAATATACATCAGAGCCAAAGGATATATACATGTAGACTGGAGGGATATAGGACAAATATACACTAAATCTACACATATATACATCACAGAGCAAACATTTACAAGAAACCAGGCAAAGCACAAAATATTTACAACTTCCTACACTATATATAGACTAGATTAGACCTACATAGAGGGTGGAAAAACCTCTAGCAGAGCCGACCCACTAACGGGTGGAAAACTAGAAAGAAATGCAAGGCAAGAAAACAAAAGAAAAAGCAACCCAAGACCCACAAAACCAGGAAGAAAGAAAGCTGAAGGGAGAGGAGGGTCCAACCTGAAAACACAGAAAGGAGAGGAAATAAAACCTCTGCAAAATCTCTACAACAGCTTCAACTACCAAACGATCACAACTCGCCACCACCAACCACTCACAATCGCTCAGAAATGCTCAAAATGATTAGCACTAGATTATCGCTAAATTGTTGCAAATCACTCTGAAATCTCTCTGATTGCCTAAGTGTTTAATTGCGGTAAATGTGAAAATGAAAGGTAACTTCTATTTATACCTATGGTAAAAAGAAAGCCACCTTTCCATCCACAAACTCCAAACAGACAGACCTCCGGACTCTAGGCCTGGGGATTCGATGTGACAATACCATCTTACAGGAAGAAGACATCGTAGAGAAAAATCTTGGAGTCCAAAATCTGACCCCCGGTCAAGGATGACCAACTCTGAGACTGGGGTCCTAGAGGCACAAGAGACTGACAAAATAAAGCAAAACCACAGGGAAGAAAACCCCAGAGAAGGAAAATAAAGGAAACAAAGAAAAAGACAAGGTAAGAGCCAAAGCAGAAAAACAAAAAAAGGGGACCCAACATTTTGTACACAAAATGTAGGGACGGGGATGCACAGCATAACAAATGGTGACTATCTAGGACAAATGCCTTGGTGCATTTTAGAACTATAGAATCTCTAGTTAGCAAAAATTGTAACAAGTCGTTGCTCAAAGTATCTTACAGGCAAAGAGTAACATGTCTGAGAAAATCCGACCATACGGGATCCAGTCCAAAATATTTTCATCAGTGGTGGAGTGTGTACTTTGGAAGGGAATCAAGACGATGACCTCTGGGAGGAGTAGAGAAGAGGCACTAATTACACCAAACCACAAAGCCATCATATTTTCTCACTTCTCCCAAAGACTGGAGCTTTGTCCCGCTTCCCTTTTCTTGTTATTTTGTATGTTTGTAGGTGGGAGGGGAGTACTTCTTTCACCATAAAGCTTAAGTTTAGCCAATTTTAATGGTGGTACTTCTTTCACCCTTCCACCTATTTCATACGTTGAGTAGGGGATAAAACTCCAGACCCAGAAAGAATTCTTTAAAAGTTTATACTTGGGTCATCCAACTAGTACAACCGATCTACCCTCGGTGTGTCCGATTACTTGTTCCTCATTTTTACTTCACCGATTGCCAGACTTTCAAAAATAAACCCGATGGAGATTTTCCAAAATGTACCACCAAGCTTGTAAAATAGCTCTAGAGACCGAACCGATTCCATTATGCTAAAGATAGATTCTTAATTTTACCATGCTACAGACATCATCCCAGAGACCAGAGTTTATGTGAAGCATTCCAATCCTCACAAGAGAGAAGAAAACGTCAGAACCCAAAAATAAAATCAGAAATGAAAACAAAAACCACCAAAAGAGGACTGCCCCAGAGGTCAGCTAACAATTCTATTTACAAGGCACGGTAGCTCCCAACAAGGCACCAAGAAAGAAATATATACAAGCGAAGGGCTCTACATAAAATACAATTTTGGACAAACTTACGCTATTTGAAATAGTGTTTCAGAAACTGTCCATTGACAAGCAATAGGACAGGTTCCCCAATCATGGTGTTAAGGTGGTAAGTGTTTTCCCCAAAAAATTTTGAGATTAAATATGGTCTGAGCCAGAGCCGTTGGAACTTGGTGTGCTTACCTTTCTTTTCTTGGGCCTTGTCCCACAACAGGACCAAGTCTGAAATCTAAAAAGCCTTGTATTGGGCTCTATAGTCAAACCATTGTTTTACCACTGCTTGATGATGTGTGAAATGTTCAAGGGCTGCGTCTCATTGTTCCTCCATTCCCACTAGATTTAGGAGCCGAACCTCCATGTTGCTATCCCGATTGCTGAATTCTTGCATAAACTGTAAAACTGGGATCTGTAAGTTGATTTTGAACATAGGGTTCTGGTCATAAACTAGGTGGAATGGGGACATTCCCAGGGTGGCTTTGGTTTGAATGCGATCTGCCTAGAGGGTGAATTTTAAGTTTTTGATGCCAATCCCGGGGATTCTGTTCTAGCAGGTGTTTGATCACTTCAAGTAGATTTTATTCATAGATTCAGTAACACCATTCCCCCGTGGGTAATAGTTGCTAAAAAACTTTAGAGGGATCTTTCGATTGTAGGTCCACTCAAGTAATTGCACTAAATAAAATGCTAGACCATTGTCACATACCAAAGCGAAGGGCATTCCAAACCTTGTGACGATGTTCTCTTCTAGGAATTTGATAACTACATCGGCCATGTTGTTCTTGCAAGGTATAGCTTCGGACCACCGGGTGCATTAATCGGTAGCGGTAAGGATGTACCAGTGGTTGGTAGACAAGTTGGGGTTGATTTCCCCAATGAAGTCAAATGCCCATTGGGTGAAGGACCTAGCCTCAAAAATTGGTTGCAAAGGCATAGCCAGGTTACACTCAGGATGCGTCATGGTTTGGAAAATGTGGCACTTCCGAATGTGAGTGTGAACATATTTAAATATACAGGGCCAATAGTACCTGGCCTGAAGGATCTGATGGGTAGTGGCATCAGCTGAGCCATGCCCAGTTTCAAACTGCTCGTGAAATTCATCAATCATCTTTGCAGCTTGGTCTCTGTCGATGCACCAGAGGTACACTCCCTCATAGTTCCTGCGGTAAAGCGTGGATTTTCTTATCATAAAGTGAGGGCTTTTCATCTGTAGGGTGTGACATTTATTGGGAGGTTACCCCTTCGGGAATATATTATTCAATAGCAAATATACCAGATCAGTATACCATGGGTCTCAAGTGATGGACTCCACCATGTAAGTTTGGCATTTTATGCGGGGAGTCTCTTCTGCCATCGCTCGACTCAGTCCCTGGCCAC
The DNA here is from genome assembly GCA_018584345.1 of Thuja plicata. Lineage (NCBI taxonomy): Eukaryota > Viridiplantae > Streptophyta > Pinopsida > Cupressales > Cupressaceae > Thuja > Thuja plicata. The sequence continues at coordinate 1,733,273 of MU223732.1, read as the reverse complement.
AGACTATCTTCATGGGCTGCATTTCTAAATCATATTCCTAGAGGATGGCCATCCATTTCCCCTATCTTTTTCCCAACTCACTCTACATTAGCAGAGACTTCACGGCTTGGTCTGGGATGATAGCATGCACCTTGCTCTAAAGAATTTAATGCCAAAATTTCTTCATGGTGCGAACAAGAGAAAATGCCTACTTTTCTAGTAAAAATATCAGACTCCAGCATTCTTGAAGGGGGAGCTCATGAAATCTATTGGTCATTCTTCCCCTTCAACCTTTTGAGTCAACACTGCCGCAGCAGAATGCGGTGAAGCAAAGGAGTAAATATAAAATGAAAGGGAGTAGTCCGGACTAACCAGGACAGGTGCTTCTATTATTGTCCATTTGATCTGGGTGAACACCTGCTTTTCTTTAGGACTCCACTCAATCTTGGTATCCTTTTTCATCATTTCATTGAGTGGTTTGACTATCTCGGAAAATCCAATGATGAACCGCTAGATGAAGTTAATCTTTCTGAAGAAAGATCGCATCTCTTTCTTACTGTCTGGCATCTGTAAGTTTAGCAGTGTTATAACTCTCTCAGGGTCAATGGATATGCCCTTCTCAGAGATGATATGCCCAAGAAATTTCCCTTCAGTGACCCCAAATATACACTTCTTGGGGTTGAGGGATATTCCATACTGGCGACATCTCTCGCAGATCTGAGCGAGATAGGCGGAATGGTCATTCCTATCCTGAGAAAAGATGGTTAAATCATCCATGTAGATGATTATGCACTGATTCACAAGGCCCTTGAATGCAATGTCCATGGCCTTTTGAAATGTGGCCCGTGCATTAATCAAACCAAAGGGCATCCTTCTGTATGCAAACATTCCCCACTTGGTGGTAAATATTGTTTTCTCTCTATCTTCGTACTTAACCATTACTTGGTTATATCCGGAGTACCCATCCAAGAACGACATCCTTTGGGATCCATTTACTATCTGCAACACCTCATCCAATGAAGGGAGAGGGTGATTATCTTTTTTGGAGGCCTTATTCAAGTTCTGGAAATCCATGTAAAGGAAAATTTCACCACTCTTCTTTCTCACAAGGACCAAATTGGCAACCCATGTAGTGTGCCAGATTGGAAAGATTATCTGGGCTGACAATAATTTCTCCACCTCCTGGCGAATCAAAGGCTTGATCAGTGGGTTGATCGGTCATTGCTTTTACTGAAAAGGCTTAGCATTAGGCTTCAAGGGGATAGTATGAGTCATAATGGATGTGTTGTATGTTTTCAAATCCTTATATCCCCATGCAATTATGTCTATGTATTCTTGGAGAATCGTGAGAATCTTCTCCTTCTCCTTAGGGGAGCAGGAGGTGCCAATGTGTATCATCTTCTCTTCACTGGGCTGGCCAATATTTACCTTTTCAAACTTTCCTCCTTCAGAGGAAGATGATATCTTTTCTTGGGCCTGAGGATCCAAGTCGAAGATTTTTTCAAGTGCAACCATCCCCTTTGGGATGGTATTAGTGGGTAGGTCCATGATCCCATCATCTTCGTCACCCTGCCCAGTATCATCATGGTCTCGCTCTTCCACTACCTAGTCTTTAAAGACACCAACATTGGCCATGAAGGCTAGGATATATTGATCATCCTCAAAAACCTAAAAGTGGGTGACATTATCTAGAATGGGCCATGGGCTCAAGTGTGCTGGCAGAAATAGCAAGGGCATCTGGTACATAATTCCACCGTCGAGGAATGAGATCAATGCCAAAAGCATCAAAATCTTCAATAAGGCTCCAAGCTTGATTGCGGTATGCAGCTAGTCTCTTGTCATGACATGTATACTGACTCCGGATCTATTTGAAAACCAGCTCTGAAACACCCAAGGCCCAGAGGTGGGTGATTCCTTTCCTTAACGCGAATAAGAGTCCAAGGACCAAAGCCTCATACTCCATAACATTGTTTGTGCAATTGAACTACAGTCTGTAGGATGCGAGGAAGGATTTCCCTTGTGGATTGATTAGTTCTACTCCAGCCCCGTAGCCTTGTTTGGATCAAGACCCATCGAACTTAAGGGTCCACAAATCGCTATTCATAGTCTGGAGTTGGGGAGAAAGAGTAGCCTTTAGATTGTTCTTGGGAGACATGGGAGGAGCTTCCTCCTGAACTGTTAGCGTGCGGGTGGGGTTTACCTCCAGAGGAGTTTGGATCTGGGATTCCCGGGGAGATGGTACCAAAGGAGTGCATCCAATAGGAACAATGGGCCCTGGGGAATCAGTTGTGCATTCTCTATTCTGAAAGGCATCGATGTGCCGAGTAGCGATGAAACAACAGAGTCCACACTCTAGTTTTGAATGTTTCTGATAGTGTGCTCGGCACCAAGTGTCAGATAGGAGTGTAGCAAGGGTCGGTGTGGCACCTTGAGAGTCAACCTCAACTCTCAGCTTTTCTTCTAGGTCCTGGGTTCTCTACAAAACTATGGGATCCTCCCTGGGGGTGAAATTGAATGTTAGGATTTCAAAGGGTCAGTACACCCTGGTGGAAGTCTCAGAGAAGAAGACCTCACTAAACCTCTCAACCTTGGTAAGGGCCTACTTCATCTGAGGTTCACTTTCAACTTGGATCTTGTTTGATTCTCCTTCCCAATGGAGCAATAAGTGGGAGAAGTCGGTCAAAAAGTATCCATTCAAGGACTTAGACCAATTCTAACTTAATAACATCCCATAAGTCTCTGGGATTTCCACCACTTGGACATCGATTATGCTGGCTATCCTGGGGTCCTAGATAAGCTGTATCCAGACGTTCTTCAATTCCCCTACCATTTTTACGGCAATCTTATCTAGCTGAATCACTGCACCGTTATATGGGGTGGGATGGAATCCAAGTTTCTGGCATATGGAAAGGGGCATGATGTTGCCCAAAGCTTTGGAGTCTACTAAGCAGTTGTGTATTTTTTTGCCTTGGATATTTAGGCCTAGTAGGAAGGCAGGATCTTCATTATTTCCCCAAAAGACAGCCGCATTGGCATCCTCAAATGAGACAGTCCTAGGCGGGCGACTGATGACTTCTAGGTTTTCCAAAAGCTTCAGAAGAGACTTCTTCTACTCGGGATAGTTTAACAAAACCTCCATCAAGGTCATGGAGGTGTTGGTGTGCTCTAACACCTTTGTAATGTTGAATCTTCCTCCCAGGAATTGGTGACTTCCCTCAGCTAGGTCTTTCACTTGGTTAGAGCTTGAATCTTTTAGAGGGGCGGGCCGATCAGTTGCATTATCCCAGGGAGGAGTGCCCTTGATAGGGGGTGTAGGCATGTAAGCTAATCCTTTACCAGCCGGACTCTGGGTGTTGTATGGAGTCCTTGGGCTAGTGAAGGCATTGGCCTCAAAGGGCGGGATAGATTCATCAAAGAATCCATGCAATTTAGATTCCTCTTCATCTTCCCCAATAGTTCTGAAGAAGATGGTCTCATAGGTGAAGGCAGTGTGGGTTGAATCTTGCACAGGAGGCTCTGGAGGAGTAGAGTCATGCAATTTTTGTCTGTCTAGCTGGGAGATTATGATGACCTTTTCTAGCGTGGCACAATTCACCTCATTGTGTGAGCCTGTTTCGTGCAATCTACACCAATTAGTCATGGGATGGAAGTCTGCGAATGGTGTGAAATGTGATGGTCCAGCACCACTTTGGTTGGCATTTTGGTTTGCAGGTGGACCTTCGGTGTTTGCGTTATTGTTCCATTATTGTTGATTGGGCCAAGGCCCGCTATTGACATTTCTTCCCCTGGCATTGTTGTTTCGTTGGCCGTAGAAGATATTCCCTCTCTAGGAATTAGAACTCTGGGGTGCATAAGACCCCACCTTTAGCTGACCCATGTCCACAGTCAGGGTAGACAACATTTGCCGGAGGGACTCAACCTCGGCGATCAACTGAGTGTTTGTGTTACAGTGTGATGGTTGTTGTTGTTGGTTTCCTGGGAAGGCAGAAGTATTCGCCAAAGTTGAGGGTGGCAGTCCTCTAGCCGTGGATGACTGAAAGAAGGGCACTCTGGGCAGTTGTGTCTGAGGTTGTTGTGCCTATTTTGGCTGATTCCAAGGGAAGGCTTCTAGACATGGTATTGCCTGAGTCTGTGAGGGATAAATGTATCGGGCCTACTGGTCTATCGGCGGTGGCGGTAGATTCATTTCCATCATGGGGGTACCCATTGTTAGATTAGGGTTATACCCCCCGACATATGTTGTTCCACCAGGGATCATGTTGAAGGGCGTGCTCTACCCAATCCCACCTAGGGATTTGTTGAGACCATGGGATAATTCTAAGGCTAGATTGTAAACCTTCACCAAAGTATCTCGGTCGCCCACGGCAGTTGTTCTCCAAAGGAGGGTGGCAACAAAGGGGTCCATCATGTTAAGATAAGTCTATATGGTTACTTTCAGGGATGGGATGAAAGGGCTCGTGCACCACTTCAAGGCGCTCTAGAACCAATGGTTGAATGCTGCAAGAGGTTCATTAGGTTCCTTCCTAATGGAGATGAACTGGCTATGGGACCAGGTTGGGTCCACATGTATGTGAAAGGTAGCCAAGAAGGCATCCTCCATGTCCTTCCAACTATTAATGGAGTTGGCGGGAAGGTTAAGGTACCAGTTTAACTCACCCTACCCTAAGGACAGAGGAAACATCCGGGTCAAAAAATCTTCATGCTGGATCTGGTGATGGTTCATGGCATCCTTATATGCCTGTAAATGCTCTTTTGCGGTCTGTGAGCCTAAGTGCCCATATCATGGGAAAATCTTCTTTGAATGCGAGGGTAAGTCATTGATTGCACCTAGAAAAGTTTCCATTGGGGACCCGGTGTTACCGAAATATGCAGCCATTGGGGGAACTAGATTTTGAGTAGTTTGAGTGCTAGCTCCCGAGATTGTCTAAGAAGTTTGGGTATTCTGAGGTATGCTAGGCCCCTAGACAATAGTGGCTAGTGTGGTTTTTGGGGTCCGTTCCATTTGAGCAAGAGGCTCAAGTTCAACAAACCTTTCAGGGTTTGTGGCTGAGCTAAAGATTCTCTCAAATTTCTCTAGGGAGAAAGACCTAAACCCACTGAAGGCTTGACTCCTAAAACTATATCTTGGGGAAACTTCGGGAGGTGTAAAATCAGAATCTTGAGAAGGGGATGATTTCATGCCCTCCTTCTAGCACCAGTTTCTATTGATGGGGTTTTGTTGACCGGGTTTACCAACAGTCATAAGTTGTCACCGGGTATCAGGGTACCGGCCAACTCTGCCTGTAAAGGTTATTCGGGGAAGCGAGACTCCCCAAGCCTCCAAGCACCTTGGTGTCAGGTCACGATGGTGCGGGGCTCAGTTGGGACAAGTGACTATTTTTGAGGGGGATAGCTGGATTCTTCAACTCATTCTCTCCAGGGATTCAGGAAGGTGAGGTTTCTCCAAGCATTCTACACTTAGTAAATAAACTGAAAAGATCCTGTAGGGTTATAAATGTCTCATCTACTTATAGTTATGTTTACACATTCCATACATCAATAATGCTCTGATATACTATACTAAATACCAAAGAAATAAACAACCATCAGTCCATATTTGATCAGTAGCAAGGGAAAGGAGGTCGCTAATCTACTTACAATATCAAAGCAAAAGACATGAATAACATAAAACATAAAATACCATTAACTCAGATGATTGAATGTCAACAACATCATTGCAAGGACTCTCCCTTCTTCATTAATATTTCTTCTAGCTAGCACTGGTGCGTGATACAATGGTGGCTCTAGGGGAGCATCTAACTATTGAAAGCTTAAACAAATGGAGCATTGAGCTCTGCAACTAAAATGAAAATACCGCTTTTCTATTACTATGGACAGCAAAATCATCAATTTCGCTGACCCTTGGAAAAGGGCCAAACTTAATATTTATACACATTTTTGTCTAACCCTAACCCTAACCCTATTTTACATTACACTACAATTAAATATAATATCTGAGGGCCAGTACTACCTGCACCACCCTACAAAAGACCTCAAGATGGAATAGGCCTGACATGTCAGAATAATAAGACAAGAAGGTAGAGTGGAAGAATCGGCCTCGAGAAGAGAGCCAGGAAAGAGAAGGAAGAAATCTGATCCCTGGGGATCGAGGCTACATGCCTCATAAATGGGAAATGCGGTGCCCTGTCTCCAATGTGCCAGGTGTACATCCAAAGTAGCACCTCGAGAAGACCATCTGTCAGAAAACCAACTGTTGATTTGACATTCCTCAATGTAGCCAACTACCCTGTCACAGTCTTTATTAACCACTCCTTAAAGTGACCGGTTGGCCTCGGGGACCAGGACACAGATCACTTGAAAGAATACAAAATTTAGGATCCAGGGCTCTGGGATCTGGGAACTTACATTCTGAAAGAATAAATAATATAGAATGCTTGGGTTTTCTCCAGCCTCCGAAGAACTTTATTGTTGCTTATTGTCATTGAAGGTTTGTAGAAGGCGGGAGATTCCATCCTCATCAATTTCTTTGAGCTCGAACCGCCGATACTTAGCCACCTCAATTTGTTCCCCTAGTTCCAAAACATTATTCTTGAACTCATCGGCCATTTTTGCCACATCATGGCCACTAAGGACCATGCGAGTTAGCCCTGTCATTTAAGTCCCATACAATCCCTCTAGGGATTGATATTTGGACTCCATTAATTCATCGAACTTACCCAAAACATACTCCTCCAGTGTGCATGTATCAGTGTTGAATGGGTCAGCTCTAGAGACCTTTGTAATAAATGCCTTGTACATATTTGAAGAATACTGAACTGTGTTGACTTTGTCATGTAGAACCCCTAGCAGTTGCTTGAGTACCTCAAATGTGAGGTCAAGTTTGGAGTGCTGGGTCCTCACAAAATTGAATAATTATTCTCCTAGAATCCCAGACTCAGAGACCATTTCCTCCCCAAGGCTGAGGAGCTCTTCTAGTTCTACCTTCCATGCCTTGTAGTTTTCCATGTCACCCTCCCATATGTTAAGGATGGTTTCGACCTGATGCAGAACATGTCGAGCCGCATATAAATCTGGAAGGGTGGGTACTGGGAAACATCAGGTGTTTCCTACATGCAGAGTGACCCACACATCGACCGCTTGGGCCTTCTTCTTCATTTCTCGTAGGGATTCAATGTTGCTCTGTGATAATGGTGCATCAGATGTGGAGGCCTCTAGAGGAATGACACTAATAGGCCTGGCTAGCTTAGTAAGCAATCCCATAAGGTTCTCTATCTTTTCCTTTTCCACCTTGAGCCTTTGGGCCTCCTTTTCGTATCGGGCCTCCACAGCGATAGTCGCCTCTTTTAACAGGTTCACTTCACCCTGTTTACCTCTTTTTCCCAGTGATATCTCTATGATATCATAATCTCTAGCCTCGGTCGTTGCCTCATCAGCGTCTGGGGGAGGTGCTACAACAACGGAAACTGTTTCTCCTCCTGGCCCAGTTTGAAGAGTATGAACTATCTGGGCTTTCTTGGCCTTTGGTGGGCCCTGGACCTGAGCCATCATTTCGTCTAGGGAGAGGTGAGCTCTAGGTGTGGATAGGGATTTTCTCTTCTTTCTTTCAACTAACCACTGAGGTGATAGGGGTGGCTTATTTGCAAAAGTCTGTTCTTTCAGTCCTTCCCTAGTGTCTTATTGTTGTTCCTCCTTAGTTGTGTGAGTCTCACCCATCCTTTTCTCTTTATCTTGGGCTTCATCAGGAACATTTCCCCCAGCAAAATTTGTTTCCACATCCTTGTCCTTTGTATCTTCATCTTTTTTTGGACCTTCATCAGTTGTCCCGGGGGATTCCTCCTATTGTTGTTCTTGCTCTTTGGCCTTTGTTGCTAGGATTTCTTCTTCTTCTGATATATCCTTTGGTAATAGAGGAGGTACCAGGCCAAGATTTAGCATTTGTGCCATGGTTATTACCTGCCCAAAGGTCACTCCAGGGAGTGGCACTTGGAACGTGGTGGCTAAGGTTACAGTTGCTCCTGTAGGTCTGGTTCCCTTAGCAGATGCCAGTTGTTCACTCTGCTTTTCTTGGTCCACCACCATATCTTGCATCTCTAGAACCTTGGAAGTGATCTCCTGCTCTACCTCCTCTTCTTCCATCTGTTCCTCCTACTCTTGTGTAGGTATTTGTTCCTCAGCTTCTTCTTCTATAGGGACATCACCCTCTGTTTGCTTGATGTCCCCCTGAAGATTACTGAACTCGTCGGTTGCAAAAACATCATCAAACTCATCCTGCAGAGGAGGGTTGGTTGGGACATTGACAGGCTCTAGTTCCTTTTCTAGCTCTGGGGAGTTAGAAGAAAGGATCTCAACTTGTGGAGTCTGGGGAATCCCCAACTCTAGCTCCTTCTTGGGCTTCAGGTCAAGCCTCCTCCTTCTCTTGGTAATTAAGGGCAGCCCTGCATCCCTTATTATCGCTTGCTCTACTGGATCCACCCCTGTTGCCTTGACCATCAAGGCTACTAGTGAAGGAGAGGATGGAGGACAAATTGGCCTAGATATAAGCACCGGGGTAGCCATCCATGTGATTAGCTTCTCCTTCATTTGCTGGGAGGCTACTACAGATTGCCTGATTTGCTCTTTAATAGAGACTTCCTGCACAGTGGGAGTTGTGTCTACCCCCTTTCCTTTATCTACTCTTTGTGAGGAATTCCCAGCCCCTAGAGTTAACTTTGGTACCGGCTAGGCCGCCCGATGGACGCTTCTAGGGCACACCTTCTTGAAGTAGAGGTGGCTGCATTCCACTATGTTGTGAGTGAACTCTTCAATTGTGGGCCCTTCCTACGCATCCCAGTTCACTGGTAGAGGGGCCAATTTATCGATCCCCTTTTCCTTATACCGGGGATCGACTGTGGAGCCGGTATCCAAAAAGTCCTCTGGGAATCTCTGGAGCTTCAATCTCTCCATCATCCTTGTAGTCATCCTGACAAAATGCCACCTCCGTAAATCCACTTCATCCTGGCAATCCTCCCAGAAATATTCCATATGATATTGGTGGGGCTCTGATGCCCGGGGAAGTGCTGCTGTGATCTGTCCATGCGGATCAAAATGTTTTCGCGCTAAGTAAAATTCTGCCAGGCTATAGCTCTTAAGCTCATTATCCACCTTTTTGGCGGTAGCCAAACTACATGAGTAATTCCCACAAGCGATCGGGAATGGAATATTTTTTACTTTCTTCAAGGTGAAGAAGGCATGTAGCTCCATCATTTTCCTGCAATATTCCAGGAGGACTATCTTGTCCTCTAAATGTTTGGGAAACAAGTAGGGCTTCCTGGAGAAGCAGGTCACCATTATATAAGTATGTTGCTGAAATTATATATAATAATGTCTTTAACTCTGGAGAAAATTCATCGCCTCTTGGGACAGGCGGTATCCTGCATCCCGGGTGGGTGTCAACAGGTGGTAGTAAATGAAGGCATCATTTACCTGGAAAAAACTGGGGAAGCTGGCCTCCCATTTTATTTGTGGGAAGTGGTCCCAAGGGGGCTTCTATCCCAGGCTGATTCCAAGCACGCCCTCTGTAAGTAACCCATTGGTATGGGGCGGTTGTTGCACCAGGGCCGAGAGGACATAAGAAGTCATATAAAACTTCTTCTTCTTGGCTAGTTGGAGGAACTAGGAGTCCACATGGTTGGAGATTATGGCACCCCAGTCAAAATACTCCTCGCCCATGCTGATACCTAGCAAAAAGTAGTACATCCACCCAGAGAACTCTCGGGCATATTGTTGTTCGAAGACCCGCATAAGGCTATCATCCCCATTTGGATGCTTTCTTTGAATTTGGCCCTGGGGATTTCTAGCTTCATCCTCCTGGGATCCCTCTTTAGGGTCTTTAACCAATGATTGTTCATGTATATGCGCACCGCTTCCTCCAATTGAGTGAATTGGGCCAAGGCATCTGACCAGGTGACCATAGCTGGTTTGTCAAATTGGGGGATCCCCAAGCCCCTCTGGAAGGTATCAGGATCAAGGGACACCAAGGGAGTAGGGTACCACATTGGCTATGGGGCTGCAAGCATAACAACCTAAACAGATGCGTTGTAGTGTGCTGAAAGTGTGAGAATAAGCTTTGGTGACTGCACAGAGCACAGGAAACAAGCCACCTTGAGGATCCCAGATTTTCCAATTTGAATGGCTAGAGGATCTCCGGCCTGTCACTGAATGTATATAACTTTAACCAAGGCCTACATTTCTGGCCATGTTTCGATGCTGGTGTCAGTGATGAACTGGACTTTGGACTCGATCTTTGAGCCTGTAATGACTCTTTCCTTTATGTATTTTAGGCTTATAGGCAATTTCTCCAAGGCCTTTTCCATCTTAGATCTAACTACCACCCTGGTACTTGCCGTGGAGGGTAGTTCCAAACTTCTGGGTGGTGAGGATGCAGAAGCTTTAGACATATTTGCAAATTTTTCTTCTCCAAAAACCTGCAAAGCAAGGTGACTCTCAGAGCCCATTAATAGACATATACTTCGAGGTCTAGAGATCTTACCATCATGCCATTTTCTTCCCCTAAAAAAGTTAGCTTCATTAAAAAAAAAACTTTAGAAAGCATACATATACATATTGCGAACTTAGGAATTTAATTAACCATCCGGGTCCGAGAATTTTATCACACTTAGTAAGAAGGACACGGGATGGGTGATGGCAACAGACCCGGAGCCCAGGGATGTAACCGTTGGTCAAAGTGTACAAAAATAAAACTGTCAGACCTATGTGGGTGCCACGTGGGTGAGTAATAAATGGGAGTTATGGTGATGACGGCAGAGCCAACTATCTGAATGCATGAAAAGTGAAGGCCACTTGGACAGATTTGAATATGTGCATGGGTCATAAATGAAGGTTAGGCTAGTTTACAAAGGAGAGATAAAACCACCTATTTGAAACCAGCCGAGAGATGAGTTTCAAACAGGTGGTATTCTTCTCTGAACAAGCTCGCAGACTAAAACCAGCAACAGAGGCAGCACGACGAGCTTGCTAGGCTACCTGACAGGATACACGTAGAATATACATCAGAGCCAAAGTATATATACACATAGACCAGAGGGATATAAAATAAATATACACTAAATCTACACATATATACATTCCAAAGTAAATATTTATAAGAAACCAGGCAAAGCACCAAATATTTACAACTTCCTACACTATATATAGACTAGATTACACCTGCACAGAGGGCAGACAACCCTCTGGCAGAGCCGACCCACCAACTGGTGGCAAACCAGAAAGAAACACAAGGCAAGCAAACACAAGCAAAAGCAACCCAAGACCCACAAAACCAGAAAGAAAGAAAGCCGAAGGGAGAGGAGGCACCAACCTAAAAACATAGAAAGGAGAGGAAAGGAAACCTCCACAAAAGCTCTGCAACAGCTTCAACTACCAAATGATCACAACTCACCACCACCAACCACTCAAATCACTCAAAAATGCTCAAAATGATTAGCACTGGATTATCGCTAAATTGCTGCAAATCGCTCTAAAATCGCTCTGATTGCCTAAGAATTTAATCGCAGTAAATGTGAAAATGACAAGTAACTTTTATTTATACCTGCGATAAAAAGCAAGCCACCTTTCCATCCGCAAACTCTGGATAGATAGACCTCTGGACTCTGGGCCTAGGGATTCGATGCAACAATACCATCTTACGTGAAGAAGACATTGTGGCAAAAAATCCCAGAGTCTGAAATCTGACTCCTGACCAAGGACGACCAACTCCGGGGCCGAGGTCCCGAAGGCACGAGAGACCGATAAAACAAAGCAAAACTGCGGGGAAGAAAACCCCGGAGAAGGAAAACAAAGGAAACAAAGAAAAAGACAAGGCAAGAGCCAAAGAAAAAAACAAAAAAAAGGGGACCCAACATTTTGTACACAAAATGTAGGGATGGGGATGCAGGGCATAACACTAATCTAAACTTACTTTTTTATCTATTTTAATTCAAAAGGAAACTTTCTATTCTAATATGCATTTTTAGAATAATGAATTGCTGCTGCATTTTATAGTTCATAATCTCATTTACATTAAGCTCTCATTTGGCAATAGATTAGTTTCATTTTCTTATATTAATCTCATTCAAATCATGTCATAGTTAATCTCATTTAGATTAATCTTGCATCTTTCTTTCTTAGATTAATCTTGCATTGCATTCTTAGAGAAAAATCCTTCATTCTCGGATTGGTCTAGGTTGTGAGACTCTCACTCTAAGAGCCATTCAAAACCCCATTTGGATAAGAGGCAATAAGTTGAATCATAGAGGCATGTAGGATGAATAAATAATATTCACTTCTGTGTGTGGCTAAGGAATGGGGACTATGTTAAAGTTTATGGTTGAATAAGAAGGCCACATTTAACATATACACAATCATGTCTCCTTCTTTGTTGTTAATAATGCATCTAGTTTTTTTGAATTCCAACTGATATCCTTTATCTAGCAATTGTCCAACACTTACTAAAATATGATACAAACCATCAACATACAGAACATCATTTGTCTTGTTCTTTCCATCCAAAGGTGATAGATCCTCTACCTATGATAGGTTTGTGAGTGTTATCCCCAAATCTAACCATGTCACCTTTGTACTTATCTAGATGTACAAATATATCTTTGTCACCTATCATGTGATGTGAACACCCGCTATCTATGATCTAGTCTGTTCTGATGTCAGCTTGTGAAACTAAAGCCAATTCTTGTGCTTTCTTTTCATCTTCAATTTCTATTTTATCAATCTTTTTTTCATTATCTTTAATTGCAACAAATGAAATTTCATCTTCTCTTGAATCATCATCAGTTACACCATCTTCAGCATGATAGCATTCCTTAGTATATTTGGGTTTGTAATCTGATCTGTACTTCTCAACTCTTGTAGGACACTTGGATGTAAAGTGACCAACTTTGTTGCATGAAAAACATTTGAATGGTAGTTGTCCTTCATATTTTCCTTTTCCTTTCCTTTCTTTCTTAGCAATCATAGAAATTATTTCTTCTAGTTCTATATCAACTTCTTCTTTCTCATTATTTCTAGAGATATTCAAGGATTTCTTTCCATGGACTGTGGCTTTGAAAGTTGTTTCCATTTTAGGGCTTGTCTTCAATCTTGATATCTCAAATGCTGATATTTTGCTAATCAAGGTTTTTATTTTGAAGTCCTTTGAGAATTTCATGTTTTCATCCGAGATGTTTATCTTTTTTTCATAATCTTCTATCAATTTGGTCATTAATTTGTCCATTATATCATCCTCTAAAATTTCTCCACCATTGTTCCTGATTCCTGAGACTGCTCCATTAATCCTCTGATTGTAAGCTCTGATGTTTTCTTCAGGTAGCATCTCTAAATTGTTGTATATTTTCTTCCATGTCTTTCTGGATGCATTGGCTTGGATTTCTCCTTCAAACATGTCTTCTAGGTATTTCCAAATTGAATATGCTTTGTCTGCCTTCTTGATCTCAAAAAATTCACTGTCAGATAGAGCACTAATTAGGGCTTCTTTGGCAATTGCATTTTGGGTGAATACTTCATTTTGTTTATTAGTAGAGTCTTCTTCTGCAAGGTCTTTCAAGGTGGGAACATCAATTTCATGAGTAGAAATCTCATAGATCTCAAAACCAACACACTAAATATGTATTATCATTTTTTTCCAGTCAAAATAATTCTCTCTATCAAACTTAGGACTCTCTTTCCTGAAGTATGCCATCTGATCTACCTTATGTTGTTAGGATTTCTCTCTAAGGCACATGGCTTTGATACCAATTGTTTAAATATTCCCAAGGGATAACTGAGAGGGGGGGTGAATCAGTTATCAACAAGTTTAATTCTTTTCTCTAATTAATTATTGAATGTCATTAAGCACATACACATTTAAGATAACACAAAAGGGAACACCACAATTTTGGTTACGGGGAAACCAAACTAGGTAAAAACCCTAGTTGGAATTAGCACCCACAAAGAACTTTACTTGAGTATAATAATCCTTGTTGAAAGATCTTACAACCCTGTTAGGAGTTTTTCTTTACAATGCAATAAGTACAGTGACCTGGTTAAGGGTCAGACCCTGTTAGGAGTCTTTTACAAATAACCCTGTTAGGGGTGAGGACTCACTATCCAAAAGCTCACTGCTAAAATGATGAAGGCTACAACCTTCAGTAAAATATATATACACTATATTTGATAATGAACTATTTGAGTAGACCTGTTATCTTGATCAGTTCCAATAAATTGTATACACTCTCTGCTTCTTCACATAGATCCTTAACTGATGAATGAAATGGCTTTACTGTCCCAAAACAATCAACATTATGTTCTGTACTTTTTCTGTCTCTTTTCATTTCATTCACACTTGGTTTTCTTCAAATGGACTACTATAAGTATCTTCTCTAAAAGATATGATCTTTGTCAGCTTTAGGAATCCCTTCAATGCTTCTCTTGTTGGCCAAACCAAGCACGCAACATAATTTGAACCACGCAACTCAAAGTGAAAAGATGCATCACTTCACATAGTCAAATCCTCCAAAATTACCCAAACATCATGCTTCAGATGAAACACGATTAGTGCCTTTGAATAATTAACTTAGACTCATAACTAAACATGAATCTGAACACGCATATCACATAGATACACGCAACTGAAGAATCAATAAAATTGTTGTCAGCTTTCTGAAAACAATCTTCTAAAACTGTGTCTGGTAAACAGATTAACATAACTCAACTGTTACTGAACATATGAATCTGCGTGTATGTACATGGTATACTAACTATTTCTTAAACATAAAAACAACTGTGCAAGACTTCCACATATCCATACTGAAAAGTGAATATAGTTCATGGTTGTATACCATATATTGTCATCAATGAAAAACATACAGTCAATTATTTGCATAAAGGAAAATCTCCAACATAAGGAAATGGCCAAGCTAAGTCCACTAATAAGAGACTCCTCAAGATCATTAAAATAATTTTGGATACAAACAAGAAGGCCTAGTATTCAAAGTTAACATTGGCAGTCTGGGAAGATAGGGTGACATCAAAAAGGGCCATAGGATGTGCACCTTTTGATCTGGTTTATGGGATCCAAGTAAGACTGCCCCAAAATAATATGATATAGATGTACAAGTTTGTTCAAATTTATGATGATGATATTGATAATGACATGAAATTGAGGATTAATGACCTGGTAGAATAAGATGAAGCCAAGAGGGAGGCTTCTGTGAAGAATGCAAAACTTCAATTATAGGTGAAGAACTTGTATGATAGGAAGGCAGTCTCAAGATAGTTTGATGTGGGAGATTATGTTCTCATGTGGAATGCCAGGTTGGAAGACAAAGGGAAGCATGGTAAATTTGAACCAATTTGGATGGGACCCTATATTGTCCATGAAAGGTATGGAAAAAATTCATATTTATTGAAAGATCTTACTGGAAATATTTTAGAACTACCAATTCATGGATAGTTCTTGAATTTATACTTCTCTTGAAGTCTAATTATCCATGAACATTAGGATTGTGAATATACTGTATTTCTGCAAGTGTGTTTCTTTCTGTCTTAGTCTAGTTTACTTTCCTTTTGTGAAAGTAGTTTTGTTTTCCAGTATGTTGGTCTGCTTCCCCTGAGATTCTGAATTCTTGTAATACCTACAAGAAGTATTCATCCGCAAAAAGAGCCATTGTTAGGTCTAGTTAAAATTTTTTCAAAGAAATAAAACCTTGGTCTATGTTTGCAAAGGAGTCTTATGAGGATACTTGAAAAACCCTTTCCTTCATATTTCCAAATGTAAAATTTTGTCCTAAAACCCTAAGCATCAAAGTGACTTCTAATTCTGTGTTACCTTTTTGCCACTTAATTCATGTATATTGCATGTGTTTATTTAAAAATGTTCGTGTCCAACAAGTTTGTGAGTATCCTAACGTTGTGATCTTTTATTATCCCTAGGTCTAAAGTCTGCAAATGTTTTATTAAATCCAATATCTATCGAGCTAATTGTTTTGATCTAATGGCCCACTTAATAGCTTATTCCTGAGGTGCATGACATCTATCTCATAATCCATTAAGCTGTGATGTTGTGTGTCTTTGGTGGGTTTGATTGTCAGAAAGGGCTTCAGTTAAGCAATGAGTAGATCTTGTTAAATTGGAAGGTTGACTTAATTTCTTAATCTCAACATGATACACATTTATCCTATAAGTGATTAAGTATGAGCAATGCATTTCTTTGGAGTGACGTAAGACCTTTCATAGGTAGTTTGATGGAGATTAAAGCATAGACAAATCTAACGGTTGACTTGATCACTTATGGAAAAGATGCACAAGATTTATCAGCTAAGCCATTAACCGGTGTTGACATGTGGCGATTAGTGGGCCTGGGTATTATGAATGGTTGTTAATTAAAATGTAGACATATTTATTTTGATCCAACAGATGACTTAATGTATTATCCCAAAGATGCACAAGATCTATCAATTAATTCATTAAGCCATGATGTAGTGTGTCCTGATGATGATGTGTATTCCACTAACAGTAAAGGTGAACGCAGGTTAAAAGGTGGAAAGTCTAAATAAGAACTAACTACTGACTTGATCACTTAACAACAAAGTGAACATGATCTATCACTTAAGTGATTAAGCCATGACATCACATGTCCTAGTGGGTCTGGTTGAGGTCGTAAATAAGGGACTAAAGGAAAAGCAAGTGCAGAAAGATCGAACGGCTCACTTAATGACTTAAAGGAAAGATGCACGAGATCTAGAGTATAATCCATTAAGCGATTTTGACACGTGTCCAAGTTGATGAGTTGTGGCCATAGTTAGTAAACTCAAGGTAAAATAACTTGTGGCCACATTAAAATAGATCTGACGATTGACTTGATCACTTATGGAGAAGATGTATGAGATCTATTGTTTAAGAGATCAAGTCATGTTGACATGTGTCCCAAATGAATAGTTGTTTATGAAAATAAATGAGAGCTGCCCGATGAAGGAGATGTTGCTGAAGATCTACGGTCCAAATTCAAAGTTCTCAAAATGGTCATCGGTGAACTGTCAAGCCGTGAGTTTCAAACAAGGAAAATTGATTACAGAGTGTGTGGCCACTTCAGTTGAACTCAATGCAAAACACTGATTTGATTGAGGCCATATAATTTATTTCTTAAATGTGAAGCTTCCATAATTCATCAAAGTCATTCAAGCGAAGATCAGAATTGTAGTGATATTGAGCTCTTTGCGACAAATTGCAGAATGGGTAAGTCTTCTATGATATAGTAGAAACTCATGCTTTCAGTAAGCTTTGGAATTTTGAAAGAGTTACAGAATTGTTAATATAATCTTAAGATCATTCCCGTAAGAAACCCTAGATTCAGAAAATGGCCCCTAGGATTGAATTCTCTGGAAATGTGGAGCACAAATATAGAAATGTATGAGATGACCTCATACAAAAATTGAGTGGGTCTACAAATGATGCTACCTAGATTAAAAGAGTTGTTCTAGTACATCCTTGTTTTAGGATCAGGGAGGGTTTGTATGATATAGGTAGATGGGCCAAAGATGCCAGACTAGCACAAGTAGTTTAAGTTTATTCAAAACTTCTTATAGCCATATGAATGCTCCCTCCCCAGAGTGCAATATATGGGATCTAGATGTGGGAAAATTGATAGTTCCTAGAGTGTTCATGGATACAGACCTATTAATTTTGATAGCTAATAGATATGACAGAGTATCCAAGGTTTTAAGAGATACAGAGGGAAATGTGTTGTTGACTATCACAGTTGATGAAATCAGAAAGGTGTTTAGTTTAAGTGACCTCTTAGTTCAAATGGATGATATTTATTTTGACCATTTCAAATAGGTATACCAGACTCAGAAAAAATATTACAGGAATGAGGCCTTGAAAGGGTATTTTAATAAGATAGAGGGTCTGATTGTAGTAGGCCCAAATACACCAGAGCCTTTTAAACTGGACTACTTTAATAGAAAGGCTAGGGGAATGTATAGTGCCTTGTGCCATGTGCTAGGAGAAGATGAGGAAATAACAATGCATATCCATTTCATGCTTATGGTTGTTCAAATTTTGCATCCCCACATGTCAGTTATTTTATTATGCTACATACATTGCTGAGTTAATGCATCAGGGTCTAATAGGTATTAAGGATAAGAATATACTTAAGCCAATGGGATGGTACTCCTTAATGATACATATGCTTTTGTTTAACAATGGTGATTATTTTGTAGAAGAAATGGACCTCACCAAGTTTCAAGATGATGAGGATATGCTTGTTCAATTGTGGAGTGTTGACGTGTCTTGGGATAGAAAAGAGGCCGGTTTCATAAATTTTGATAGATCTTTTGCTTCTAGGTTTAGATCATTATTATGTAAGGACAACCCTAGAATTTATAGTAATGTATTGAGACTCTTAAGACCATTAGAATATGCTCCAGAATTGAAAATTGTCCACAATTGGGGTGATTTTATTTTATACCCTATTTTAACAATCATTAGGGTTTATGGTTTCAGGGGAACCCAAATGTTCTTCCTTATAGAGTGACACTAAAGATTGGTCTAGTAGAGATTCTTAAGCAACTGGGTGGATTAAAAGAAGAAGCCTTAATAGGAAAAATGAAAGGAAGCATTTTCCCTACCCTTACCAGAGTCCATCATTTTATCATTACAAAGGGGAGATGGACCTAATTTGATAAATACCTAGAGCCATACCATTTAGAAACATCTATGGTAAGATGTGCAAATAATGAGGATTTTATCATTGATATGTTCAGAAGGAGAACCAAATGCCTAGCAGTAGATCACCAATTCAATTTTCTAGAGGATATCATAAGAAATGAGTTTGATCTTATTAAACAAGAGATTAACAAAGAGAAATGGTTAGTGTATAAAAAATCTTTGGATTTTATTCATAATTTTGATAGATCTTATGATCCCTTGAAGGCATTTGCATCCTGGAGAAAGAAAGTAGAATCTTTGATGAATATGTTTGAGGACATAATGCAAGCCCTAGATCAGAAGAAAAAGAAAGTAATGGAAGCTAAACCAGAGAAGGCCAAATTTGTTTTGAGTAGGATGTCACAAGGAAGGGTTTTCCCACCAAGAAGGTATGTGGTATACGAGAGAAAGGGTTACAACACAATTCTGCCCAAAGATGAGAAGACATCTGAAAAAAGGGGAAAAGGCCAATGGATACCAGTGCAAAGACTTTTCCATCCCCCAAAAGGAAGAGGGTAGAGGGAAAAGAGAAATAATAGGGAGATATTTATTCCCCTTCTTAATCTCCCTTGCATATGGATGACCAAAGTATTGTTGAGCAATTGGTAAAAAATGGGAAATACTGGACATAGTTTTGTCACAGCTCAAGAGCTACAAGAGGGAGTGCCAGAGGCACCCAAACATGCAACTCTGGATCTTATAGTAGTAGAATTTGCAGGGAAAGAACTAGACCTATTACCAAACAAGCCAGTGAGGAATTTTTATTTGATGATAAATGTATTAAGACTAGGGCCTTCATCCAGTTCTTGTGGAGAGTTCACATTGATGAGTTCAAGGAAAAATGTCAAAAGTTGCAAGAAGGTCAACCTAAAAAAAGAAAAGAAGACATTGAAAATGAAGTAAAATATGAAATGATGACCAAATTTGATAAGATAACCCATGAAGAGGGTGGGGAGTTAGTAAAGGAAAAGGGACTCCTCATCTTACCTCAATGGGATCTGGCTGATGCCATTATATTTGATGTTCTAAGGAAAGAGACTAAACCATTGCACACCAATGGGACATCAATTGGTGCCCAATTCACTGAAGATCATGCAGCACTAGCAATATGGTCTTTGAAAAGGAAAGATAAAAAGAGAACTAATGAGGATGATCAAGCTAAGCATAGAGATAGCCTCATAGTGAAAAGAGTCTCAGATACTTCAGGGGTGGAAGAAAATAGCCTCACTCTGCAAAAACCAAAACTAATCTTGAAGGTAGCTGAGAAACAAGAAGAAACTTTCAAGAGACAGACATAAAATTATGAGGTTGTCATGAAGGCTTATAATGATGAAAAGATTAAATCTATTGAGAAGGAAAATAGAATTTCTTTCCTTGAGGGATGACAAACAGTTCAATTTGTGCCTCAGAGGATGATCACACAAGATCCTCATCAGCCATCATCATCAAGCCCGATCATCACTTACCCTCCTTCCCCTGTACCATCAAACCCAAATACACTAGAGGAGTTGGAGCAAGAAAAAGAGAGATTGATTGCTGAAAGAATAGAGCTAGAGAAGTCAAAGAAGAAATGGGTTGAACAATCTGCAGCTTTTAGGGAAGCAGAGGCATGGGTGAAACAAAAATATACTGACAAAATACATAATACCCTCATGAATTATACTCATCGATTAGTTCCTACTTCCATTTATTCACAAGTAAAGAAAATTGTCAACATATTGAATGAATATAATGCAGATAAAGACAATTTGGATCAAATGGTAAATAGATGAAAGGGAAAGAGAGGAGAATTGAAATTCTTCCACACCACTTGCAAAAAAGAGAACAATGTTGACATTCCCTTAACTAGTACTTATAAATGTGTCAAACTGCTAATGGACATGGATATAAAAAGTAGCATTGTTGTAAGGAAGGTAATGGCCTTGAAAAAGGAATATTCAAACAACCGATATGAGATATTCCCAAATATTTTTAAGAAGAATGGAGATATAAAAGATACAAAATTATGGCATAGGAAAATGAATGAGGCACTGGAAGTGAGGACAAATAGCATAATTACCCTAGAAAGTACAATGTTGTTTGTTCAAATAGTTGAGATAGTCGGTAAGGCCAGAGCATTTTTTGGATTTTGGTCAGATGAGATTGAGAAAGAAAGTGTTGACTAGAAGGAGATTAACAATAGAAAGGATGAGATCCTTAGCTTCTCTTGGCCAAGTGATGAGGTGTATACCTCTTGGAAGGATAGGTACACTATAGTTGATCCAGGAGAAGGTGATGACATGCAAGTGGACAATGAGGCCTAATAGATTGGATGATAGAGGTAAAGAGTGAAGATCCTACATCACCAATATCAAAGACAATAGACTCCAGGTGGCTCATTCTGAACAACTTTGAAGCAGATGCAAGTACCAAGCAGTCAAAAGAAAAAATATATCAAATATCTATTGTAACAAGAGTGGTTATCACTCCATAAGCTATTTTGTCTTTTTATTAAGTCATTTATTTTTTCCTTATTCCAAATGATCTATAGCTTTTTGCAATCCAATTCTATAAAAGGATTCCCAAGATCATTGGAAGGGGTTGGAAAATTTGTATTGTAAACTATTTGTAAAATTTTTAGTCAAGAGGGGAAAGATAGTATAATTTGTACTAGATCTAGTATAAGAAGTTAGAAATAAAGTTGAGAGATCTTTTGTAGGTTATTGAAGAGGTTATCTTTGAGTACTTTTTGTATACTGAAATACGATTATCTGAATTCCAATCTCTCCTGTGTTATGTGTCATATGAGTTATGATTTTTTTTATTCATTAGCATAGTTTTCTGTGTGTTTATGTACTTATTTGAGAGTTCTGATCTAGGATCATATTAAATTAGGCTCTGATTAATGCATAGATTCATTTGACACATACTAGGATTCTATTAGTAGTAGGTGTTTTGGGATAGTTGTATTATGATTTGAAATATTTGGTGAATATTAATTTTAGTATACTGCATCGGAGTCAGAATATAGCCCAATGGATAAAGCATAGATCTAAATCTGATAAGTTTTGTTTTATTGCAAATCTAGTTGCATATTGGTTGTGTTTTCCTATAAACAAACATTTAAAATCCATCAAGTCTACATTTGTGTAAGTTTGTTACGAATTCCTATCTCATGGTTGATGTTTAATGGGTAATTAGCCAATTATCTAGTATCTCTCAGTTATCTTAAGTCATTGTGAGATTACTTCTTGATAGTACCAGATTAGATATATCAATAGGTATTACAGGGTATCCCCCTTTGTGTGGTAGGACCTAGAGAGTGGAAGTATTAAGAGAGTGCTTGTTAGTTGGTCATTTTCTTGCATGAACAAATATTTGGAGGTGGCTCCTCTATAAAACAGTCATAAAGGGAAGAGGTTATTATTATTTTTATTGCAACATAAAAAGAAACCAACACAATCAAGGAGTGGTGACTATTGCAATTGTTGGTACCAGTATTGAGGTCTCTCTGTCGAGACCTACCTCGATTTTGTCTTTCTGCCGACATCCTAAGACTAGGTAACATGTTCTATGGGGATAATCATCTAGGAGGAGTTTGAGGATCTCTCCCAAAAAGAGGATTCCCTCCAAACAAGGAGTTGTCTTCAAATGGGAATCCTTGTTTGTGAAGTTCCTTAAAATGAATTCTAGTTTGCACATGAATGAATAAGTTAATTTTCTTGAGAGACACTGTGGTGACATCTAAAGTGTTGACTAAGTCCAAAACCAAAGAGATAAATGTCCAACTGAGGAGATAGAAAAGACTCTGATCTTGAGTCAAGGTTAACTAACCTACTCTCACAACCTAGGATAAGGACAACATAGACAAAGACTGATAAGATTTGAACAAAAAGATTGGTCAATTGGACAAGCGTGACGACATCAAATTTCAAGATAGCAATAGGTTGGATTGACAACAGATCGTATTCAAATATGAACTAGAAGAAACATTATGATAGTATAGACTTCATAACAGAATGAACATAGTAGGATAGACTGATGAAAAGACAAATTTTTGACAAACTCTTGATGTTTTAGATGAGATACTATAGACAAGTACCTAAAGTACACAATTTTCCAGATTGTTTGATTATTGTTGTTGTTTTTTTTGTTGTTGTTGTTGTTTGTTTTTTTTTTGTTGTTGTTGTTGTTGTTGTTGTTGCTGTTGTTGTTGTTTTTTGTTGTTTCAGTGAACACTCATGCAAGACACATCATGGAGATTGGTTGTTGTAAAAAATAATAGACACACCACAATCCTAGGTAAGCCAGGGCAATATCTATTGAATTCCCAATTGAACCGAAGTTCAGCCATGCCTACACATAGCGGACAACTTAGAATCTTGGACGCATGCGCTCCTCCTTAAAGTGCACTCACTTCTTAGGCACACCAAGCTTCAAATCCCAAGGGACCATTGTCTCTACTAAGAGCCATGAAAGTGTGGGATGTCTTAGTGAGTCTCTAACCTTCCACACTAGCAGATAGAGGGCTTTTTGGATACTACAACAAAGTTTTTTAATTAAGGCATCTATTTAGGTGGTTATACTTGTGGAAGATTAGCTCCATTATGGAGGCCTCCAAGCCTACAAAAGTTATTTTCTATAGGTTTTTATGCACCATAAGGGTACTGAGGGCTATCTTCTTCCCAATATAACATAATAAACACATGTTCACTATGACACTAATCAAATTGAGATTTCTTATATACCGGTTTGGAAGGGCTTGGATTTAGCCTATTACCGGTTGGGCAATCCACTCTCATCATCTCTATTAAATCTCTCGGGAGGTAGCCACACTAAAATATTTGCATGAATTTCTCTTACACCCAAGATCCGCGACGACGAGGGGAGAGGATACATTCATGCAATTCTTTAGGATTACAAATCTAGAGAACACTTCAAATAGATAAGCAAAGTGATTCATTTTAAGCACCAAATTTGAAGTGTTATCTAACTAATAAAAGCAGACATGAAAGTTTTGGAAGACACACAAAGTCTTCGACATGCGTCCTGCATCAAACTCATTAGTAGTTTATGATTTTTTCTTCATTTATACCATCCTGCAAATCACTGTTAGGATGTAATCAAAGATAAGCATCAACAACAAAAAATCTAAAGATTGTTCAGCGTTAGAAAATAAGAAAATTACAAAATTGATTACATATTCAAAAAGTAGATGAAAAATCATGCACTTTCAAAAAAATGCACTCAAAAAGGTTACTGTATGAGCCCGTACGACGCTCCAGAAGCTTCAAAATAGAGGATTAGATAGGTATAGTGATCAAAAAGTGCAATTTTTGATGAAATAGATAAGTAAAAGCAGAAACTAACCCCACCACAGTGATATTTAGAAAATTCTACACAATTTTAAAAAAAAAATTGCTTGAAAAAAAGACTTAAAACAAGCAAGTTATTAGGGTTTGAAGTTAGACTGTAAAATTAAACACTCCAATGGTGAATGCAAAGATTTTAAAACCCCACTGACGTTAATAGAATACAGGGTTAAATTTGACTATCTTTTGGCCATCGCAAAAGACCAATATCCCCTATATTTTGACGCTTGGGTGGCCGTCAAATTTTGCTTGCAGTGTGTGTGCGACGAGAGGAGCTCTAGCGAAGGCGAGGGCAGAGGATACGTTCATGCAATTCTTTGGGACAAAAAATCTAAATAACACTTCAAACACATAAGAAAATTGATTCTTTTTAAGCACCAAATTTGAAGTGTTATTTAACTAAAAAATGAAGACATGATGGTTTTGGAAGACACAAAGTCTTTGACAAGCGTCCTGCATCAAAATCATTAGTATTTTATGAATTTTTTCTTCATTTTTAGGGTCCTACAAACCACTGTTAGGTTGTAATCAAAAGATAAGTTCAAGAACAAAGCCAAAGATTGGTCAGTAATAGAAAAATCATAAAATCACAAAACTGATTGTATATTTGGAAAGTAGATGAAAAAACATGCACTTTCAAAAAATATTGCACTGAAAAAGGTTACCGTATGATCCCGTACGAGGCTTCAGAAGCCACAAAATAGAGGATTAGACAAGTATAGTCATCAAAATTTGTAATTTCTGATAAATCCAGCAACCAAAAATAGAAACTAACCCCTCCATAGTGATCTTTAGGAAATTCTACCCAAAATTTTAAAAAAAATGCACTCAATTTGGACCTAAAATAAGAAAGATATGATAGTTTGAAGATAAAATCCAAAGTCAAAAATGCATATGGTGAAGGCTAAGACTTTTCAAACCCTACTGACGTTAAAAAACAATGATGGTAAATTTGAAGATCTGGAGGCCATCACAAAAATCCAATAAACCTGCAAAAATGTTTAGATGGGCGTCAAATTTAATGCTCCTAAAAATCTCGCATGGTAAAAAAAATTAGACCTTTAGCTAATTTGGCACTGATGTGTTAGTCTCTAGTTGGTTCAGGCTGAGCAGAGGGAAATGTAGTAGAGGCTACACGGTTGAGCGGGGAGTTTTGGCGGAGGGTTTGTTGGTTTTATACAACGCGTAGGGATGGATTGTTTTCGAGCTAGGCAGAGGGAGGTCGTGGGGTGGCGCGGAGGAGCTAGAAGTGGGTGGGCAGAGGGCGAAGTAGGGGTTTGGGAGTGCAATGGGAGGAAGCATGGAGGGGTTTGGAGGTGGAAGAGGGAAGATTGGTGGAGGCAAGTGGGGGTCTGTGGGTGGAAGGGAGATGGTGGGTGGTGAGACGGTGGGGTGGGTAGTGACATGGATGGAGGTGGGTGGTGGCAGGAGACTACACAGAGGGTTTAGCATAGGGGTTGGGGTAGGCTAGAAGTAGGATGGGATGGGTGGCATATGAAAGGTGGGTGGCTGAGTAGGGAGATTGAGCTGCGCAGTTAAAGTGGAGGTGAAGCATGGGAAGGGAAGTTGGGAGAGTGGTGAGGGGTGTTGAGCGTGGAGGTTGGGTGGAGAAAGGGTGTTAGCATGGCAGGAGGAGGTGGAGAAGCGGTGAGGGGTGTGGGATTTTAATCCCACATGCCCCCTACGATAAGGAAAGGAGTGGTTGAAATACAAAGTTTGAAAGTGGACAAATAAAATGAGAAGCAAGGCACTGGGTTATTAGGTCTTCAAGATATCAGATTCTAAAGTAGACTAGTGCAAATGTAATTCAGGCTAAATTCAAATTCAATGTAGAGCGGGTAATTCAGGCTAAATTCAAATGAAATATAGTGCGGAAAAGTAATAGAGGCTTTTTAGTTAAGGTCGACACTAGCAAATTTTTAGCAAAAAAAGTTGTGCCTCGGTCTATATGTAGAGGTTGCCTCAGTTTGCATGCAGAAGGTCTTACAACTTGTTTGGGCAAAAACAAATTTCCACAGATTTGATTTTTGGTATGCATAGGCAAGTTTATAGTCTTTTCAAATTGAAATGACTATTTAGACACGATGGTGTGCTCGGATTTGGCTTAAGAGGGGATTTTGGTAAGGCTTGGCTCAGAGGAAGGTTAGGGCCCCAAGGTGGGCATCAAAAAAGTATATGTGATTTTGGGTCTTTGCCTACAGGTGCAAACATACACACTTCAATGATCCATTAAGTGGTTAGTGGGTTAGAAAACATGAAAACCAGAATATAAAAAAGACATCCTAACCTAACTAACAACGGTTCATTGCCTTCTAGTAGGCAGGAGTGTGGAAACGACTATCTGGACGCGATGGTGCACTCAGATTTGGCTTAAGAGGGGATTTGGATAAGGTTGGGCTCAGAAGAAGGTTAGGGCCCCATGGTGGGTGCAAGAAATGTATGTGTGATTTTGGGTCTTCACCTGCAACTGCAAACACACACACTTCAATGATCCATTAAGTGGTTAGCGGGTTAGAAAACATAAAAACTAGAATATAAAAAGACATCCTAAGCTAACTGACAGTAGTTCATTTCCTTCTAGTAGGTAGGAGTATGGTCATCACAAATTCCAGTGACTACACACTATTCTAAATGAAGGATTTTAAAGCAATATGATGAAACTAAATGATTAATCTAAATACAAATGCATTTTGTTGTTCATCCAAGCTAATTAGATTTATTTTAAAGAACCAAATGAAAGATGATGATTCATTTTAAAACCCAAATTAAATGTGTTCTAAATTAGATTGATTGCATGCTTGAAAGTAAAACAAAAATGCTAAATGATTAAAAGCTAAGAATGATAGAAAAGAAAATGCAGTATAATAACAAAAGAAGAAGTCAGGATCCTTTGTGAAGGAAAAGAGATTCTCTTTTATAGAAATCTCTCTCAAATCGAAGGTCAAGATTAGAGGAAAGAGTGGCTCAGATTCAATTTAAGGAAACATAATCCATGTGCAAAGAATGTGATTGGTCGAAAGATTCAGTTGACTGAACTGACTGATCAATATTTTTGGAAACTTCCAAAATTAGTTCTTAGTTAACAGAAATGTTTCCAAAAGGATAAATAGAAAAGACTAAAGGCATCAAATAATAAACTATAATAGCCAAGACACACCTAAATGAAGCAATCGCCTAGAAGAGGCTAATTAGTTAACTAGATTTGATGATGTTATATGCATTTTTAATAATTTAATTGATTTTGAATGCACATTTATATTTTTATTAATTAATTTAATTCCTTTTTTATTTAATTGACAATTTTGTAACTTTATTTAATTAATATATCTGAAATATCAATTAAATAATTAACATAAGGTTTATTTTCCAATGTATTATGGTTTCAGTAATTAATTAATTAATCAAGTATGATGATTGATTAAGGCCTAGGGTTCAGGTCAAATCAGTTTGAATTTGATAGATTGAGGAATTGACTATTTGATTTAGGACTTAGGGTTTATCAAGATTAGGGTTTCTTGATTAATTATTGAGATTGGGGGTCTAGGGTTTAGATGACCATTTCTAGGTGATTACATATATGAGCTACTTCACCCTACCCTGCGCATTGTGCATGTGAAAAGTGTCCAAGTACCTGCAAGCTACAACACACACTTCAATGAATCATTAAATGGTTAGCTTGTTAAAAAATATGAAATAAAATGATGAATACTACCTAAACTAACCAAAAGCAACTCATTGCCTTCTAGTAGGTAGGATTTTGAACTTTTCTCTCAGGTCATCGCAAAGTTCAATGACTACACCTATTCTAAATGAAGGATTTAAAGAGAAAAATGATTGATCTAAATGATTAAGAAATCTAAATGCAAATGTAAGATTTGTTCTTAATCCAAGTTAATTATGATTGATTTTAAAGCACCAAACGAAATGTGATTGATTCTTTTTAAAAGCCCAAAATCAAATGTGCTCTAATTATGGAGTTTGGATGCTTTGAAATTTACTAAACAGTTAATCAATAATGCTAAAATGCTCAAAACTTAGAATGCTAGAATACAAAATACTATAATAACGATAATAAAATATAGGGTAGTGAAGATTTTGAGAAATTCAAATATTTGTGCTTTTTTTCTTTGCAATTTCTCGACGATGCTATAGTCTGCAACATGGGAAGAAAGTAGTTGTTTAGATTGTGAAACCTTACAGGCATTTGTAGTTGATTGTTTGTTGGTTGGAACACATTGTTTGGATGTCGTCGATTGATTTTTGAGATGAGGAGGAGTTTGAATACCCTCATTTTCCCAAGGTGACCTTTTCTTGTGCTCGGTCATGACATTTTATGTTTTAGACTCTTTCTTATCATTTTTTACAATGATAACGTTACAGTACTTAGGAGACACTAGTTCAATCATTTGGATGACTTTATCATCCAGGGTGTTGTATGTGTGATTAATCCTAGCACCTTGTTTAGAATATTCTACTTTCTCATATTCAGGAAAGGGATTCTTAAATGCTTGATGATCAGTGTTCATTGCATGATTTTCCACTGCAATTGTTTCACTATCAATGAGGTCTTGGATCTCATGTTTTAACCTTAGGCAGTTTTCCATTGTATGTCCCTTATTTCTGTGATATACATAGTAATCATTGTCTCTCCACCATTTTGGTTTCACCTTTGGTTCATATGGCTTGGAGTTATCTAGCAACATGATCAGTTTGTTTACTAGTAGAGTCTTAAGGGTTGATTCATAATATTCACCCAAAGGATCAAATTCCCTCTTACTTTTAACCCAATATTTTTCTTTCATGAGGTTACTAACCCATTTGGAGGGTACCTTTGTGGTGTTTTCAATAGCTTTTAGGGCTTTTGAGCCACTTATCAAGTTGAATACTTTTGGTTTGGGTTGGGGAGAAACATTGTTGACTACCCCATCATTCACTACATGCTTGTTTTTATTCTAGTATTTGGTCTTATCTTTGGAACTAGCATTAAATTTCATTTCTTTTGAAAGGGAAATTTCACCTTTCTTGACAAGCATAGTTTCAATATTCAATGAACTCTTCACAAGTTGATCATAATTAGAAAGATCTTGCATCTTAAGTGGGTAATTATACTAGTTGAGTAATGCGTTGGTAAATATATCCATCTTTCTGGACTCAAAAATGAGTCATGGATATCTAGAAAATACTCTTCTCCATCGCTGAAGAAAAGTCAAGAATAATTCTCCTGTCTATTATTGAATCCCACATAATTCTATCATAGACACGGGATGTTGGATGTTATATGAATATTGTTGTAAAAATGGATTCATCAGTTAGTCAAAAAATTTGATCCCAGTGGGTAACTTTGAAAACCACTCCATAGCTTAACCACCTAAGCTTCGGGGAAATAGACACATGAGATACGTCATTTTGTGCATAAACTCTATACATAGGCACAAAATTCTTGAATGTGGTCTTGTGGGTCAGAATGACTACTATATATGTCAAATTTGGGAATCTCTACTCCACATAGAAATGGAGGTAAGTGCAAATATTTATCGAAAGGAAATGGACAAATAGTGTCCATAGAGAATTTTGTCAGTGGTTTCTCTTTTTCCTGTTTCATTTCTTGTATTTATGTTTGCAAAGCTTGAATCTATTTGGTTAACAATGTCATAGGAGTTTCCTCCTCTTTAGCAATGATATCTTCCACTCTATAATGAGAGGGAAGTTGGGCTCCTTGTTGAGATAATTCTAAAAAGTATTGCTCTTTGTCTCTGTTCATGATAACCTTCATTACTTTGAGAAAAGCTTGGTCTTGCCAACATTTGTTAACTTCCTCCTTAAATTTTTCAGGATCTTAAAACTCTATTGGCATTTCAATACCATTATTGTTTTCCCTAAACATGGTTGATTATGGTAGTCTATTATCGAGAAAAAATGACTCGTGTGTAGTGTTTAGTTGTTCCTTAAAAAGAGAGTTTTATGTAAGTGGAGGACACTATCCTTTTGTGTAAAGTGTTCTAAAAGAACTCCTAGTTTGTATCAAAATTAACCAGTTGATTCCTCTAACTAGCACTAAGGTGACGTATAAAGTGTTGACTAAGTCCAAGACTTAAGAAGACAAAGAAATAATGTCCAACTGAAAAAGGAGAAGCAAAGACTCCAATCTTGAGTCAAGGTTAAGGAACCTACTCTCACAACTCAGGATAAAGACATCATAGAAAAAGATGATTAAAATAATAAGTCACTTGGACTATCATAGCAAAGTCAGACCTCAAAATAACAAGTGAGTCAGACTGTCAACAGATTGCAGTCAACGACAAACTAGTAGTGATGTTGTGAGAACATACATTTGTGAAAATTCAGACAAAACTGTCATGACATAATATGAACTTGGACAATAGTTTGACTAATTTTAAGAGTTTTGACACTAAATGAAAAAACTCATATGAGAGTTGACAATTCAACACCTAAAAGTGCAGTTTTTGAAGCATCTAGTCATTTTGTTGTTCATTTTGTTTTTTTTGGTGTCTATTTTGATGTTTCACTCACGCAAGACACATCATGGAGATATCATAGAACCAAGAACAAAAATCAAACCCTATTCCTAGGTGGCAAGAAATGGACAATACTTGTTTGAATCCTCTTACAATAAAATACCCATTCAAGTAAGATAGTTAAAATCTTGGCAGCATTGGCTCCCCTCCATGACACACACTTCTTGGGCCTACCAAGCTTCAAAATTTTCAAGATCCATAGATCCTAACAAATTTAGTGTCTCAACAAGAGGGGTACATGAAAGGTTTATTAGGCATGTGCATCGCACAATGCCTGTCTCAACAAGTAGAAAATATTTTGGCCACTAATCTAAAATGGGTTTTAGTAAGGGTTTTTGTTTAAGTGTATCCTATGTGTCCGTACAAGCGCAATTAAGGCTGCTAACCCCACAAAGCACCTTAGCACCAACAGTCATGATACGTGATTGAGACCCACAGGCCTTGCTATGTGTTAGGTGAGAGCCAAGTATAAGCTCAAATGACACTTATTTTCAGAGGCTTTGGTCTCAAGGAAGCTTTAGATTATAGTGAGTCGAAGAAGCTTGGCATTAGCTCGTTCTCACTTGGGTCGTTCTCCAAGGGTGAGTAATTTTTCCCACTTGGACAGGCCCTCTAAAGTTGCAAATGGAAAATGGAAAATGACAATAATGTTTCTGGATTTTTGTTCATCCCTAGAAGGGTGAGAGCATAATTTCCTGACACTATTTCCATCCCTAAACTCAAAATAGAAGTTCATTTTAATAAGTCTTGCATGTGTGTTCCTAATTAATAAAGCGATAAACAGACACACAAAAGAAAGTTTGGTTGGCTATCAATCATAGAAACCTGTAGGACAAAGTGTCAGTAGTTTTTTTATTGTCTTCTTTCAAAATGTCATGTAAACCATAGCTATGTTGTACGTTAGAAAAACAGCCACAAAATAGCAATCGTGAAACTTGTTAATATCAGAAATCCAAAGAAAGCATGTTGTTTTTAAATCAAAATTTCTTGAACTTGTACAAGTTAAACAACATCACAATATTCTCCAAATTACTCTACATCTACAATGAAAGAAAATTTCCACTTATTACAATTCCAAAAATTACCACATTTCATAGATTCTTGGGAAAACCAAATTTTTCCATTTTTGGTAATTTTCAAAACTCATCCTACGAATCTTTATTTTTCCCAAGAAAAGCCCCCAACTAAGCCAAGATGAATTGAAAAATATACCAAAAAATTAGAAACATGATTTCAGATTTATTACAAAAGACAACTTTCTAAAAACTGGAGAAAAACACAAAAAGCCAATTTCAGAGGCCAAGATTATATTTCGGGCCAAAACCCACATTTGAGTCAAAAGTTATGACCGTTGAATGTAGAAAAAATTGTATGACATTAACAAAAAAGATAGAACATCCGAAATTTGAAAAATGACAGAAAATAGAATAGATATGAGACTGAATAGAAGTGGCTGCCCCATGGTGGGCACCATAAATGTGTGTGTGAAAAGTGTCCAAGTACCTAAAAATTGCAACACACACTTCAAAGAATCATTAAATGGTTAGCTTGTTAGAAAATATGAAATCAAACTACGAATACTACCTAAACTAACTGAAAGTGACTCATTGCCTTATAGTAGGTAGGAGTTTGAAATTTACTCTTAGGTCATCACAAAGTTCAGTGACTACATGTATTCTAAACAAAGGGTTTAAAGAGGTGAATGATTGATCTAAACAATTAAGAAATCTAAATGTAAATGCAAGATTTATTCTTAATCGAAGCAAATTATGATTGATTTTAAAGAACCAAATGAAATGTGATTGATTCTTTTTAAAAGCCCAAAATCAAATGTGCTCTAATTATAGAGTTTGCATGCTTTGAAATAAACTAAACAATTAATCAATAAAGCTAAAATGCTCAAAAATTAGAATTCTAGAATGCAAAACAGTATAATAAAGATAATAAAATCTAAGGTCTTTGTGAAAGAAAAGAGGTTCTCTTTAATAAAAATCTCTCTCGAATCAACGTTCAATATTGAATGCCAAAGAGTGGATAGGATTTTATCTGAAGAAGCACAATCCATGTGCAAATAAGATGATTGGTTGAGAGAGTAAGTTGACAAAACTGACTGATTAGTTATTTTGGAAACTTCCAAAATTAGTTTTCAATTGACAGATTTATTTCTATAATGAGAAAAAGATAAGAATAAGTTAACTGAATAAAACAAATTTGTTTCCAATTTGAAAATCAGTTAACTGACTAAAACAAAATTGTTTCCAATTAAAAAATTAGTTAACTGAATAAAATATATTTGTGTCCAATTCAAAAATCAGTTAACTAAATAAAACAGGTGTGTTTCCAATTTGAAAATTAGTTAACGGAATAAAAAAGAATTGTTTCCAATTCAAGAATCAGTTAACTAAAATTGATCAGTTAACTGAATAAAATAGGTGTGTTTCCAATTTGAAAATTAGTTAATGGAATAAAATAGATTTGTTTCCAATTCAAGAATCAGTTAAGTAAAATTGATGACATCATATGCATTTTTAAAGATTTAAATGATTTTAAATGTACATTTTGTTTTTATTAATTAATTTAATTCCATTTTGGATTTTATTGACAATTTAGCAATTTTATTTAATTAGTATATTAGAATATAAATTAAATAATTAACTTAAGGCTTATTTTCCAATTTAATATATTTTTAGGAATTAATTAATTAATCAAGTACGATGACTAATTAGGACCTAGGATTCAGGTCAGATCAACTTGAAATTGATGAATTGCATGTTTGGTTTAGGACTTAGAATAATCAAGATTAGGGTTTCTTGATAAAAATTTGAGATAATGGGTCTAGGGTTTATATGACCATTTTAGGTCATTAAACGCATCATTTCCCTATGTAGATGCACTAAAAGGAAACCCTATGCACTAGTTCATATCATTCTCCATGCTACTTGAGTGAAAACAACAAAAAATTAAAGTTCTAACACCTAAAAATTCAAAAATATGTTATAATTCATCAAATTAATCATCGAGAAAGGATTTAGATACTTAACAAAGGTCTGTAATCTGCTGAACGTAGGAATTTGTGCCCTCTCTTGAACTTGTGTTCTCAAATCGAGAGTACCATCACAATCAGGTCACTCAATGAAATCAGAGCTCACGAAGATCAAAAGTGAAAATGATTGGTAAAAATGACACTTTTACCCCTATATATACCTTTTTGACCTAAATGGAAGGTATTTCTAACCTTTATTTTCACCAAAAGGTTGAAATTCATCAAACGGGGCATTTTTCAAACATTTCATTATCAAAAATCAAATCATAGTTGAGATTTATCACACAAATTTTTGTCAAAATTTTCAAAATCAATTTTGCTTACATTTTCAAGGGGGAAAGATATCATCAAGATGGCAAATCAGCAAATCAAATCTGGAACATTAAAATTTCAAAATCATCATCAGTGGGGCATATCAATTAGGTTGTTTTTTTACACCAGGGCATCATATCAGGACATTATATTAGTGGTACCAGTGAATTAGTCATTAGGATCCGATCAGACATTAGTTAATCAAACATCAAACATTATTTGAACTAACGTGCTTCGCACATTGATTCAAAGAGATAGATTTGTAGAAACCTAAATTTGGTCAAGAAAAATCAAGCAAAGAGCAAAGTGAGCAATCAAGAAAAAATCATGAATTAATTGAATAATCAAAGCTATTGGAATAATTATATCAAAATGATCTAATACTTATGCAATTGATTTTAATCAATTAATTTAATAGTTAAATAAAATAAAATCCAACCCATTCAAGGGTGCACATAAATCAATAAAATCAATTAATTAATTCTCTTTATTTCTCACCCATCACATGGGACAAATCAAATCAACCAATGGAAATGAGGAATCAAGCTCACATGGATCAAAGACCAAATTGATTCTCCATCACACATCTTGAAATTACATCTTGACTCTTCATTTTGTCTCTTCATTTGAAACCAATATTTAAATTGTTAGCTATAAATAGAGTGCATTTCTTAATGTGAATCCCCAGTTTACATTCATAATCTAGAGCATCCTTACTATAGGTATTTCAATTCATATCTTCTCATTGTCGAATTTTCATAATAGGTATCTAAATAGAGCATTTTAGTGTCATTGAGCTAAAATAGGGAATAATTTCATCATTTAGATCTTCATTTTCTCATTCTAGGACTGTCACTAATAGATGCTAAGCTGAGCACATATTATTAGATTTTCTAGATAGAGAGCCATGAAATGTTTCTTGTTTATGTTTTAAATTCAATTAGCTTAAATTATGTTATTTTAAAATTGAATTGATGATGTTGCAAACTAATTTCATGAAGATATATTTTTCATATATACAATTACATGTTGTTGGAACTCTTTGTTTTTTCTTCAGTTGGCTCTTCCCCTTCAGTGTTTGAGGATGATGAAAAATTTGGTTATTTTGTAAAAGGATTCTCCATGTCCTTATAGTCGTCCATTTTTTCCATTTCTTCCTTTTCCTTTTCCTTATTTTTTGAGCCCTAGTTTGCACTTCCATACAATTTATTTATGAAAAATGTGAAGTGTGAAGCTTGGTTGGATGAAAATATTATGTAAATGGATATGTATGAAATGGTAAGACCTATCAAGTGATATTTTTTATCTTGGTTGATTATGATAATCTTGAAGTAATTCAATAGGAGAAGATGATATCTCTCTATGATAAGACTATGGCTATAAAGATTTTTAGCCAAGCTTCTAGGTAGAGGATGGTGGATCACGATTGTAAAAATTGTTAATTTTTTTGTTTTTTAAAAGATGCATGCCACCTTTACATACACATAAAAAGATGGGAAAATTATTTTGTAGAGGCATTTTTTCCTTAGTCAAACCCCAATTTGGAATAAACCTTGAATTGAAATGAAATAAATGAAAGTGTCTTGTCATATAGAAAAAAAAATCTGAAAATGAAATATATTATATGTTTGCAATGCAAATGCTTCCTTGAATGAAATCAATAATTTTAATGCAATATATTTTAATCCACACAAAAACCAAAAATAAAATCATGAAAGACAAAACCCTGTGTAGTGTATATTTTGGTTTTCCATAATACTTGATGGAGAGAGAATAATTCAAGACTTAAATGCTTGAATAAATGGAAATTATTGAATGTATGTAGTTGGAGACTTGTACTATGATTTTATTCCTTGATGGTAGAATCATTTTCTTTGACTTCAATGAGGGAAAAAATCTTGATCCATGGAGAATATTGCATTTGAAAATACCCTAAAATGATTGAAATCTTCCCTGATAATGCTTTATATTTAAAATTATATGAGAGATCTTGAATTCAAACATAACTTATGTCCAAAAGAGGAGTAATAGGTTTATTTAATACCTCTTACAATATTATGGGGCTCAAAACACAAAGGAAGTTGATGCAAATTTGGAAATCATTCTAAATCAATGAGACAGTCCCCCAATTTAATTTGTGGGGAGAAAAAAAGGGAAGATGTGAACCTGGGCATCCTATTCCCATGAAAGTAGGATGAAAATTGGTTTGGGAGTCAGGAAGATGGAAATAAAAATGGAAATGTAGGTAGTGTAGAGTTGTGCTACCAGAAATTAATGTGGGAGCCTATACATGCTAAAATGAGGCCTAATTGAGAATCTACTTATAGTGCTTAAACTTTAGGATAATACATTTGAAACCTTCCTTGTAATTATCTCAGATGACTGATGTTTTTTGGTGCTGGCATGTCCATAAATTATTTCACTTTTGTCAAATCCACTTCTATTCCCTTGGTAGAGAATATATCCCAAGGGTTTTCTAGATGTTAGTCCAAATACAATTTTTTTATGATTTAACTAAACATTAAATTTTTCCATTGTATTGAAAATATTTTCCAAGACATCTATGCGTCCATATCATGTCAATGAATTAGCATGAATTTCATCCACATAATCCTCCATGATTGTTTGAATCATGTCATGGAATATTATTGTCATAGTTCTTTGATATGTATCACCTTCATTCTTTAATAAAAAAGGCATCATGTTCCAACAATATGAGCCCCATGGATAGGTGAAAGATGTTTTCTCTTGATATTTTGGTGCTATTTTGATCTTATTATATCTGAATAATCTATCCATTAGTTACAACATCTCATGTCCCATTTTCAAATCTACAATGATAACAATATTAGGAAAAGGAGAGTCATATTTTGGACATGCTTTATTTAAACCCCTAAAGTTTGTACTGTTAGTAATAACTAAGAGGGGGGTGAATCAATGACCTCAACAATTTATCCTTCAATAATTAACCACCAATCAAATAAACCTCATATTATTAATTCCCTTTGCTTATAATGAATAACTGTCTGTCAGTTTTCCTTATCTGTCCTTATTCTCCTTGATTACCGATAAGTAGTATAACTATTTACCAAAACATTTTAGATCTCAAACATTTTAGATCCTTACCACTTTGTTTCTCTACCATAGCCTTACACCATTTAAACATCTCGAATGCTTTAGATTTATCTTTAAGAAACATGACTGTCATCATTCTAGAGTAGTCATCATCAAAGAGAATAAAATATTTATCTCCATAATAACTCTTTGTCCTCATTGGTCCACATAAATCAGTATGGAATAATTATAGAATGTCATCATATGTATGGGTTTTACTTTTGAAACTATACTTAGTCATTTTACCTTTTTGAAAATTCTTGCACATGATGTTGTCTGGCTTTGTCATCGTCGGTAAGCCTCTTACATTTATCCTTCTACTTATTTTTATCATGTTGTCAAAATTCACATGACACAATCTTTTTTGCCACAACCATATATCTCTGTTTCTGGTCATTAAGCAAGTGGTGTTAGTATCATTCAGATAGAATAAGTTACCTTTAGTCTGTTCACCAGTACCAATCATTTTCTTGATTCATTGAAGATCTTTGCCTTCTTATTCTCAAATGCTACTCAGTGTCCTGAATTATTCAGTTGAGAAACACTTAACAGATTATAATTTAATCCTTTTACCCAATAATCATTTTCACATTTAATCAGGTTATTTAACATTATTTTTCCTTTACCTTCGACTCGACAAGGTGTATCATCACCCATTCTTACTATACCACCATTATGATACCCAAAATTTTTAAACTTTTCTTTGTCACCAGTCATGTGGTGAGTGTAGCCACTATCTATAATCTAGATGTCATTCTTGATAACCTTAGATATGAGTGCAATTTCTACATACCTTTCATCTTCATCTGAATCATCCTTCACAACTACAAATACCATCTCGATGTCTTCATCAGGTTTGGTGTCAGTATCTTCATCTTTGTAAGCAGCTAAGTAACTATCCTTCTTCCCTTTGTCCTTGTAGTCTCTGGTATCTCTTCTTTCTGATTGTCGGTAACCTCTGTAATCTTTGTTATCACCTCTATCAGATTTCTTCTCAAAAGATCTTTCATTACTTCTGTCATCTTTTCTTCTATTAGGACATCTTGCAGCAAAGTGTCCAATCTCTTTACAATTAAAACATACAAGTGGTAACTTGCCTTTGTATTTACCTATGCCTCTCTGCATTCTTCTCGCCATAAGTGTTTCTATTTCATCTAGATCTTCTTCTTCACTTTCACTTTCACTACCTCTTCTAGATGTGTGTCTATGACTTGATTTTCTTATTCTCCTAGAAGACTTAAATGCAGACTCTAAGTTTGGTAAGACACTATTGTCAAAGTTATTCATCTCAAATTAAATCAGTCTACCAATTAAACTATCAAGAGTAACTATATTGTTTGCTACTTCTCTCATTTCTTTAATGGCAGAAACTCTAATACCATATACAGGCAGTAAGGTCCTTAAGATTTTACTTACCACTGTCTCCTCTTCAAGTGTACCTCCAACTCCTCGTATAGCATTGACTACTTCTTTTATTCTTGTGTTGTACTGTGTGATGTTTTATCCTTCTTTCATTCTCAGATAATCAAATTTTCTTCTAAGGCTTTCTGCCTTGGCTTTGAGAACATTTGTATCACCTCCATGTACAAGCTTCAGTTTGTCCCCCGTCTTCAAATTCAGCATCAGAGAGTGAGGAAGAAAGCTCTATAACCATGCAATTGTGTTCATGCCTCTCTCTCAATTGATCTACTATCAATACTCCTATAGGAAACACATATTTAGTATCTAGGAATTGAGTAACA
Source organism: Thuja plicata (assembly GCA_018584345.1). Lineage (NCBI taxonomy): Eukaryota > Viridiplantae > Streptophyta > Pinopsida > Cupressales > Cupressaceae > Thuja > Thuja plicata. The sequence goes on along the minus strand of MU223732.1, from coordinate 1,694,461 downwards.
TCATTGCCAATACCTGATAAGTGGAGTCTTATCTTTCTTTTCCATGAAGCAAAGTTGTCTTTGTTCAACTTGGGCACATCTCTCCTATTCATCTTGTGATCTTTGACTTAGGTCTTGAAACCTTCCTTTTTAAGCACACAAGCTTTGATACCAATTGTTAGTAATAAATGAGAGGGGGGTGAATCAGTGGCCTAAAAAATTTATCCTTCAAACATTAACCACCAATCAAATAAATCTCAGATTATTAAGTCCCTAAAAGATGCATGCCATGAAATAATTATAATGAATAACTGTCTATCGGTTTTCCTTGTCTGTCCTTATCCTCCTTGATTACCGATAAGCAGTATAACTATTTACCAAAACTCAGTAAATAAGTAGAGTATACCGATCAACCCAGTGTTAACTATGTCAGATACAAAACAATAAAGAAATGAATCATACACACATAATATATGGATTTTTAATGTGGAAACCCTATTAAGGGAAAAACCACTGGGACCGGTACCCAAAATTTTCACTCTTCTGAAGTGAGTCCTGTTAGGAGCCAACCATGTTAAAGGTTACAAACACAGTATTAAGTGTGACGTTGTTAGAGGATTTTATACATAGAGGTTGTCACTTAGTATCAGGCATCTATTGCTACCATCCTTGAATCAGCCTCCTTCTTAGACTGTCAATAAGTATCAAGAAAATCCAATGCTACTTTCATGAATCAACCTTTTTGGCACTCCTTGGGATGTACCTCAATTTATAGAAGACTATTAAGTCCTACTCTGTTAAGAGACTTGATGCTTTAATGTTAAACTGAAACACTATGACCTATTTCTAATGCAACTTTGAATTGCAGATTTTCAGATCTATTTAAGTACATTACCTCTCTGATCAATGTATCAATTCAATTCTTTGTACTCCATACTTTCTTCTATGTGATGCTATTCTTTACTGTTCGTCGGTGTCTACAAAATTCTTTAGCTCTCCTTCATCTTGATTGATCAAGACTGTATGAAGTTCTTCTTCATTGGTTTCTCTTCAACATCCTCTTTTCATTCACTCCCCTTAATCCCATTTTCATGAATGTGATGATACAAAAATGAATTAAGCTTGTCTCTTATATAGACATGATATTCACTGTTTCTTGAATCTTGATTCTTGGCATGAAAAACAATCCAGCCAATTCAATTTAAAGAATAACTCCTGATTTATCTCATGGTTATCTTCTTGACAACTGTACAAGTCTTCTTTAAATCAATTACTTAACTCTAGTCAAATAAAACAAAGAAAACAACTAGTTTGGCCTATCTTTTAGCTCTTGCCAGCTAGATATTTTGTCATTTTCTGAACTCTTTGTTCTGTCAGTCAACTCTTAAGTTAGTTATCGGTGACAACTGAAAGTTCCGTTGGCATGACTCCAGTTATCCTCAAGATCTCCGTCCATTAGGCATCATTAGATTTTTACTCGTCGGGCAACTCTATTTTCATCTCATTAGGCATCCTGTGGTTTTTCTTGTTTGGGCAACACTGTCTTCTGCTCGTCGGGTATCACTATGAATTTTTCTTCTTTTCCTTTACTGATGGTGTGCACTTCGTCGGTGTTATCTGTCACTTAGTGAATACTTGACATTTATGCATTTTTGAAAGAATAACCTTTTTTCTATTGATTCTCTGAATTCTTAAACATTATGTACATGACCATACAGATGATATCAAGTTGACATCAATGACAATACAAACCATTAACTAATTTAATGCTTTGCATTATCTTCAACTTAACATTATTAAACATTTAATCAGTTACATGTCATCAATCTCTCCCTTTGGCATTGATGACAACATACTATATTATCACACTATACTATGTCTAATACAATATGAAATACAACAGTTGAGATTTATCAAACAACCAATCCTTTTGTTTAATAACCGATAAATATCTGAACTCTAGTAAGCTCTATTTTAGCTTAGATTTGATTCTTGTAGCTATTTTCTTTCTGATGTGTTGATTCCTCATCTTGTATCAATTTCTCTCCTGTGGTTGTTCTCTTTCTTTGATGTCTTTTTCTCTTGTCAGTGACTCTCCTTTTGTATAATCACCTTTTATACAATTTGATCTCCCTTAGGATATAATCACTCCTTGTTAGAGTAATCTGATAATGGATAATCTTTCTGCCTTTTTGAGAAGAATGTGATAATATAGATAATCTCTCTCCCTTTGACAGCAATGCCAAAAAACTATTTTACAAATATTTGACATTCATGTCAAGCAATCATTTTTCTCCTATCCATAATATATTCCTTGAATTTCCCTTATCCATCAGCAATACAACAATATGTTCTGGTGCTCGGTTCTAGTATATACTTGTCTATATATAGATGTAACTTTGAATTTTATCTCTTTTCTTGCATCAATTTGATTGATATTCTAATAATATGTAGGCTGATGTAGTCTTCAATCATATTACTGACTGGCAAACAAGGGTTTTACCCCTTTTCTCTTTCTTAAGTACTCAAATGTATCCTTGGGCAGTGGCTTGGTGAAGATATTAGCCATTTGTTCTTTTGATTGCACATACTCAAGTATCACCTCCTTTTCTTGAACTTTTTCTCTCAAATAATGATACTTTATGGAAATGTGTTTAGTCTTGGAATGCATGACTAGATTCTTGGAAATGTTTATTGCACTGGTGTTATCACAATAAATAGTTACTGGTTCTAAGATCTTCATATTCGTACCTTCTAGTAACTGTTTGATTCATGCAATATTTGAGAAATGATGCAAAAAATCCTGCATAAACTCTCAAAAACTAGGATCTTGATGATCCAATCTTCATTTTATCATTCAAATAATTGAATAAAGGCAAATCTTTCACAAGATCAATCAACAACAAAATGTTTCTTTGGTTCTTTTAACAAACAACTTCAAAACTGTTACACATATCTATCCTGTAATCTTTTATTCATAACTTCTAAACAAGATATCACATCTAAAATCCCTTTTGTGTAAATGGAGATAATAATTTTACTCAAAACATATCCAAAAATTAGCCAAATCCAATCTTTCAATAAAAATTTATGGTGTCTGTACCGAGACCCATTTTCCTGCCATAAAACAGAAACACTTCTCTCCCAATCCGTCTAGGGCATCACATATCTTTCACAAAACATATCAATTTTACACAAGACCAAATCCATTTGAAACCTATATGAATCTAGTTTCCAAAAACATAAGAAAAATATTTTTCCCATTGTTAAATCATGACATAATCTGAAATCATTGACTGCAACTCCATTGCAAACTGTTTAAAACTAGTTCTTACCAAAAACACTACAACTTTCACAAATCTTCATAAAACTAACTCAAACCAAATGGAAATGAAATATTATTCCTGTATATTTCCAATGAATCCAACTATAACTTCATAGTCTTCCATTTGTTTCTATACCAAACATTACAACATGACTATTCTCAGGAATCCTTGAAACTGTAAACAATGACTTTTCCCAAAACGTGCATAACTTATTCATTTTTTAATAAAATTGAACCAAAAAAAAATGATGAGAAGGATAATTCATTATAATATATATATAAATTATAAAAATATAAGGTGTATAGGACTTACATGGCCGTAAAAGGCCTGGAAACAGAAACATAATAGAAAACACCAATCAAAATGCAAGTTTAAAACAAACCAATTTGTTCCCAAAGCTTTCTCTTCCTTCTCTATTCTTCCAATAATGATTTGGTTTTACCAATACAAAATATTTATACATATTTTGGTAGTTATAAACTACCCAACCACCCTTATAACCTGTCATATTCCCTTTTAGAACTTTAATGCATTTTTGCATTGTTTCTTTTTTGCAACTTTCTATGCATTTTGACAACTTTTGTGACACTTTATAAAAAATGACTCCAAACTTTGTAAAACCACCCTAAACATGTCCAAATAATATATTTAATACCTTTTACATACTTTATAGCCTTTTCATGGCCTTTTATGCAATTTTGACCTTTTGACCAAACTAGGTTCTAAATGGACAACTATGAAAAACCTTTACAAAAATGGCTCATTAGCCTTACATTATGATTCAATGCACTCACAATAACATGAATACATAATGGATGACATAATTACATTCAAAATTTTAATTATCCTCCTTTTTATATCCCTATGTCTAGGTGCTCCTACACCATACTCCCAGCCTTCAAAAGTTTCCAAGTCCCTTGGAAACACGGAACCAATAACCTACAAGAAATATTATACCCAAACCTTATCATTTTCTTCATTTACCTCTTCCTCTTCATGCCTCTTCTCTCATATAATTTTCTTTCAAGGACACAGGATTGTCCTTTCAATCTTCTTATCTAATGCCCCTATCAGTGGAGCATCAATGGTTGCAACTCAAAGGTTCCAAAAAATCCACCACACCTCTTGCTGCTACACAACTACCAACATACTACCATCTTACCCATCCAAGACCTTGGAAGATGCACTACCACCCTCTCTTACTGGTTTCTTTCTTTGCACCTTCTACCCAACTTCATCTCAATGGAGATAATATAAAGACCCCTTATTAGGTCTTCCACACACACCTTCAAAAACTTCCTTAATGTAGCTTTGATGCATAATAACCCTACAACCAAAATAAGTACACAAACCACAAACAACCAACCCAGATCTTTTGTTGGGCTCTAATACCACTTGATGTAGAGCCCTCCACTATCACCCTAAGGAGACTAACTCAACTTGAGGATTCTACAAACAACTTGGAATCCACTCAAGGATTCAACCTCACTCAAGGATCTAGTAGAGTTCTTTGACTTTGTAAATCACTCCCACAACCATGTTCATGAATTCACTATCACTTTTAGTTATTCCAATCTCTCTAAGCACCAACACCAGAGTAGGCCACCTAGTGCACCTAGTACCTCCACCATGCCAAATCTCCAACTAGACCTCTCACCTTGTTCCCAACACCATATATCATCTTATCATGGTCTATCTACCATGTTCCAATAGCCCACCAAGTATAGTTAACTCATCTTCCACCAATCTCTTCCAATAGCCCTTCTAGGCTTGCCTAGTAGCCCTTCCTAGACAGTAATCTGCCAATAACTCAAAAACTCTCCAAACAACCTAACAAATTATTTACATTTTATAGTACCCTTTTCGGATTTATTAAACATATGTCAAACTTAGATCTCCACCCTTTGACTGGTGAACACGTTCAACACCTTCTAGCCTTCCTCCAAGGCCTAATTAGCCCTCGCTTAAAGAAGAAAATCCTATCCCTACTCATCCCCGTGACTTAAGGAATTGAAACAGTCTTCCTATACCTTCCAAAACACAATATTTTCAACTTTATTTTACCATAAATTCTCATCTATACTCCCATTTACCAAACCCTCCTTTTTAGGCACCCTACCGTAGGGCTTTCTCAACCGGGCACTTCCAATCACCTCCAAACCCTTACAGTGGATCTGACACCATCATATGAAAATATTATGACATTCCATGCCATAAAATGTGGCCCTCATATGGCTGGAACTCTCATACCTTGACTGGTCCAACCACCATGCACCCCAAATCAGCACTTTGTCTCCATTAGAGACCTCTAACTTCATCCTCCTTCTTGTCCCTGCAAATGAACATTTAAATAAACTTAATGTATAGGGATAGGCCTCTCCCACAATATATATATCATCATAGAAAGTGGGAGATCCTAATTCATCTTGACAACTTCAAAATGAATGTTGATTTCTCACAAACTAACTCTGAAAATAGTCAAGATAGACTTGATTATTTTTGCTTCAAAACCTAACCAAGAAGTCCAAAACTTATATGGAAACAAAGTAACCTATTAAACCATTAAAATATTACATTTTTTGTTCAACCATGCATGAAATGATAAGTATTATAACATCCAAATAGTGACTTTATTCTCACGGGGCAGCAAGTAGACAGATTTGCAGAGATTTAAGTTTTTATTGATTTTTCAATACATTACAATGCTTTCCTTTGACCCCAACTTCTCTATTTTGACCACACTTCCTCCAATCACATGGTTTCAATCCAAATATACTATTAACCATCAAAGAAACATTTCTAACTTCCTATTAACTATCTAATAACAGTCACATAACCGACTGTTATGACATAAGTAAGAAATTTGTTGTCAAGTTGGATGAGCACCTGGGCACAAGGATATAAAAAGGTTATTTTACCTTTTCTTGGGAGATTTGTGCAAGCTTCCAATTGCCCACTTTTGCATCAAGTTTTCAAAATAATATATTTAATACCTTTTACATACTTTGTAGCCTTTTCATGGCCTTTTATGCAATTTTGACCTTTTGACCAAACTAGGTTCTAAATGCACAACTATGAAAAACCTTTACAAAAATGGCTCATTAGCCTTACATTATGATTCAATGGACTCAAAATAACATGAATACATAATGGATGACTTAATTACATTCAAAATTTTAACTATCCTCCTTTTTATATCCTTGTACCCAGGTGCTCGTCAACAGTTATGGTGTCTGTACTGAGACCCATTTAACAAAGTTTTTAGTGAGTGAATCTCATGGTAAAGAGGTTCAAGGATGTAGAAAAGAGGTAAAGAATGAAATTTATAATAAAGACAAAGAAGAATAAAATCTTGATGAAGAAGGAATGATACTAGTGGGTACTATTTTGTGTCCATTGAAGATTGGGAAAAAAAATATCACAAGGACAACCAAGGAGGAGAATGACAAGCTAGTCACCAAGGGAATGGTTAAAGACCAAGAAAGAAGAAAAAATGATGATGAGAAGTTGCTGACAGAGGAAGAGGTATCTAAGCATGAAAAATCTAAAGATGAATACAACATAAGGATGAAGATTCATGTGAAGACCAGTCCAAGAATGTGTATGGGGACAACCTATACTCGTATGAAGGTATTTCTTTGGTTTTTGATACTAAGTATGGTTGTGTCGCAGGTGTATCCTCATGTGGTACAGATTTCTCTCATGGGAGACTTGATAAGGTTGTGTAAAAGCCACATAATGGTAGGACTATGTTATGTCTTTTTCTTTATAATGATTTGGTCACTAGACCCAAAGCACACGAAGAAGAAAAGAAGATGTAGAAGGAAGGTATAGGGTATACATTTCCAAAAGATATATGAGGACATGGATAATCAGTGTGGACAGCAAGAGGACAGCATGGATAAGCTATTAATCTCTAAGTTCTATATATGATTAGTGCCTAACACTTATTCATTTCATTAGGCAATTTTAGTTGGCTATCACTGTGGCCGAGCTAAAACTATACAAGGCCGAGCAACATTACCGAGCAATTTTTCAGTATGCCTAGTTACATTGCCGAGCCAAGTAGACAGGGATGTTAAATGTCGAATAGGAAAGTTTTTGTATACTTATCAAGAATGATACAAACTTCAAGGATAAGTGATCCGGCTGACTTGTATAAGCTTTTTGGACTGACTTATGTATGCATTTAATAGTATTATATGGAGTTAGTTATGCATTTAATTGTTTTATCCTATGCATGACTCATTGTAAGCATTAATTGTAATACCATCATGGTATGGGTATTGGATCTTGATTGTTGATCTAGATATCACTGTCAGATCTGTATAGATATATTAGATTGCTTTGAAACCCTATTATGTATGTGAAAGAGGCAGAAGAGTAATTGTTGAAGGGACTGCATTTTGAAGTGAAATGCACAGAGGGTTATTTTGTTTAGAAGCAGAGATGAAGTAGAGTATAACACAGTGAACAGCAGAGTAAAGGTATATCAGATTATAAGATCAGAAGAGATACTAAAAAGAGGAGATCCATCATCAGCATCAGAGTGCATATCAAAGGATCAATACTTGAGACTTTTTAATCATTGTATCAGGTGAAAATCTCTTAACATAGTGGTTTTAGCAGGCCTTTATTTATCTCTTAATAGAGTGCTTACTTCATTGTAAGTTTAAATCCTTTAACAAGGTAGATTGTAATGATATGAATCTTTTAACAGAGCAGACCTCTAACAGGGTAGATTACATGTTGTAATCAAACATTGTAACTGTTGCCCAATTTTTTCCATCCTTGTGCAATTTTGCTCAAAACCCTCAGACCCCCAAAACCCTAAGTCCTTCATGTGCAATGAGGTAATAAACCCTAGACCCTTGGCAGTTATGTTTTGCAGTTACTTTTTCCAAGTCACTAAGAGCATGTGCTTTATTTCTTAGTTGCCTCGTCGCGTGATCCCGGGCGAATATTCCCTTTTCTTTCCCGACTCTGCGCTTTCCTTGTGTCACGTAGTCTCTTAACACTTTGGAATATTCTGTCTGTGTCTTCCGACTTGGCTACTTCTCTGCAGTCACGATGTCGTGGAATAACAATGTTGCATGCCTTTGTGAAAGACGGGACCCACTAAGTCGGGTGCTCGCGAGATGTTCCTAGCAGTTAGTGAAAGTTTCTCAGACTTGGTGACTAAGGATTGTCGCGATGTCGCGGGAACGAAGTGATGACTCAGCGTTCCAATGTTCAGAAAAGTAACCAGTGGCTGTGTGACAGATGGCATAAGACGTATGGATGCGGGCCCTGATTCGGGCAATCGCCAGACGGAGGAGATGGATCATGCGAGTTGGAGACTAAGTGTTTCTTTGCCTTCAGTCGCGGGATCACGAAATGATTTAAGGGCATATTCTTTTGTCCAGTGACTTAACGGCAGCCGTCTGATACAAAGCTCAGATGATCCTACGGTGGTCGCTAAGTCTGGTGATCAAAGTGCCCTATGAGAAAAGTACTCTCGACTTGGCGATTAGGGCAGTCGGGATGTCGCTAGAAGGACTAAGGAAACATGCTGACTGTTAAGATAAGTCAAAGGGCTCAGGCTATGCTCTCTCGACTTGGCGACTGTGTGGTCACACAGTCTTTAAATGAAAAGATAACATCTGGCGACTGGGTGACTAACCGTGACAATCTAAGGTGACAGTTAGGCGCTGGGTCGCTAGAAGAATGGTGAGTTAAGGAATTTTCCTCGCGACTTTGATATTTCACAGTCGGGATGTTGCTGGATCTGGACTCGGGTTAAACAAGAGTAAAATGATACATTGTCACCAAGTCTGGAGATTTAACTAGGGTCAACGTCTGATGCTCACGACATAGAGACTAACGGTCAGTCGCGAGGTCGCTGGACTTTGAATTTCAATGGTTGGCGACAGATTTGGCGCTATGAACGCTCGACAGTCATGATTTCTCTGTGATCGTGTTCCAGAATTGATCATAAGGGTCTAATTGCAGAGGGGCCATGCACAGAGAGTCTGTTGATCCCTGGATTAGATTTGTTTCAATGTCGGTGAAGAAAGGGAGATTCAGAAGAGAAAAGAGATGCAGAGTCCAATCATGAAGTTATTTCTCTCAGTTGCAGTTGGCTAAAAGGCATGGTCATGATCGAGGACTCATTGATGAGAGATTGAGTGGCGGTCATCAGGGGTCACTTCTCCTCCTGGGGGACTGTGATCAGTTGGTGAGCATTCATGACAGAGACTTATTTGCAGAGTAGGGCTGATGAATCCAGGTTTCTTGTTCACACAGCATAATCAAGTACACGGATGGGCGCAACAAGTCTGATCTGATTGATTCACTTGGTGCACATTTATGACCAGATCGGATTTTTTCCTAGGGTCAATTATTATATTGTAAATCTGTAACCCTAGTTAGGTTTTCTGGGACTCCTGCGTGTGTGCATTGGGGGTATTTAAAGTTTTTTTGAGAGCCTTAGTGCTCAGATTTTGGCATTTTGTAAGGAGAATTCATTCTTCCCAGGAGCTATCTGAGGCATCTTTTCTGCCCTCTGGCTTTTACATTCTGTAATCTTCTCATTGATCATGCGAACTGTTGGAGGTATTTTTGTGATAATTCTTCATATCCCTATGCTTCCTTGTTTGTATTATCTCTTATTGGATCAAAGTTTATGAATGTTGTTAATGGACATTGGGGTTCCTAGTTCCTCTCATTTTCTGTAAGTCTGTGTGTTATTGTGTTTGATCTGACTTAGATGTTTTGTGGGTATACTTCAGCCCCTAGCAGTCTCATCTCATCCCTACACCTGGTTGCAGAGAAGGATGTTTGTTTGCACGTCATAGGTTGAGTCTTTTGTTCAGACCCTCTTATGAAATACTTATGCAAGCCTATCTAGTGAGTTGTGACTTATTTGACTTGGTTTTTCCATTAGTTCCATTCCTCTATACTGAGATCCAAACCCTAATTTTCGTGTATCACCTAGTAGGTAGTTTTCTTTCAGTCATTTCCCTTTCATGCATTCCTTCTATCCCTTTCCCTCCAAAGTTTACTTTCCTGTTTAAAAAGAAAATTAAGGTGATTATCCAAGAGGAACCAGCCTAGAATCTGGAGGTCTCATCTCAGTTAGCATAGGTCCCACAACCTGGAGATGAGTCCCTTGTTATACTGGATTATCAAGACCAAGAGAGCT